>KZ062306.1:117724-145281 GCA_002091835.1 Anopheles maculatus
ACGCATGATAGTAACTTGAAGAAGATATGTGGTCAAATTGAAACACCTACCCCTTTCTCACTACTGGCGACGATTGCGTTGGTCGATTCGAGAACGTTATCATCGGTTGAGATATCCGAGGGTGATAAATCACTCGCTGGTAATCCAAATACGATTTATCAGGCGTCAGTGGTAATCCATCAGGTACTGCATTCGTTTTTTTCACTACGAAATCATCTAATTTGAGGCTGGCGAACTATAGACGAACTCTTTTTCTATTACAATTTTCATGTTATAATTTAAAACAAAATCTTCACACTGTGTATGCGATCCTCAAACCGGGAACTATTTCATTATTTGCACCTCCTTATTCACTCACTGACGAAGCATGGCGTTGTTGATGAAGGTTGATGCAGAAGTACCGGGTTGCATCTTTCCGGAGGCTTTTTCTCACACTTTCTCACTCCCCGGTAGTACACTATCATTATTTTCACGGTCACGATTGCATCGAACCATATTCATCGAAACCACCGAAGCTTTACCACCAGCTTCACCTTCATATTTTAACTTTTTTTCACGTGCTTGTCGTAGTATATCTTCGATGGGACGAATTTTCACAAACTCTTCATTTGAGAATGTCGACAAGCGAGCGACCTTGAAGAAGCACTTGAACTTTTCACACCAACTTATACAGGAATGAATTTAACATTTCCAGGCACACTATGCACTATCCAACCATATTTTCACTAGAGACTGCGTTCAGTTGTCGGTTTCCAGCTTTGCTCCGGTATCACAACAACCCTTGACAGCTACGAGGCAATGTAAGGAACTTGAACGACACAGCACAGCACAGCACAGCGCACTAGGTTGGCACAGAACGCATGGCACACGAACGAAAACAACAAACGGCCCCTCTTCTTCTTGATACGTTACCCGTCTTTATAACAGCACAAACCCACACCACAGGAACACGAAACTCGTTGAATGGCCGCGACGACGAAACGCGTCCTTCCCGTTCAATGTTTTCGATCAGACTGAGTGGGAGAGAGAAAGAAACAGTTTATGCTACGAATTTCTCTCTGGATTCGTGGTTCAAATGAGTGCTGGTTGGACGCGGAGCGCGAGAGTGTGAGAGAGAGAATTGAATGGGAGCATAAACAAGATTGGAAGAATCATGAGAAAGTGAATCTTGCCTAGTGAGGTGAAGGTGAGAAAGCATGTGAGGCGGTGCTCACCAGCGAGATGTGAGAATTCGGAAATGAACGTGAGCTGAACGAAGTAATTTGTATTAAGAACCTGGCAGTTTACGCGGTTTAAAGCATAGAAAATATAGATGCATTTTTAAAATAGTCATAAAACCTAAAAGCGAGGGAAATTTCTTTGTAGAAAATAAATGTATGGCACATGTTTTTTGAGTACAAGTTGCATATTCTAAAACATCTTATGCTGACTAAGTGATCCAGCAAAAGCAGCATCCAGCAGCGCATAGGTGAAGAATGTAAATTAGCATGTTCGTTTCAACCGTGAAGCGACACATGGAAGTCTTCCTGGTGAATGGAAGATGCAAGGAAGAGTTGTATATTTTTAGCAATCAGGCGGCGTTTACTGATGCGTATTCTTGTTGTCGCCGTTCATGGTTTATTAAAATTCTTCAGGCCGAGGAGATTTCTAAACAAGAAAGGATGGGTTGAAGGTATACAAGCTAGTATGAACCATAAATTTTTTATAGTGAAGTTATAACAGCTAATTTATGTTTAAATTTATTTTCTGACCACAAGATTCAAAAGGACTGCACAAGTCAGAAGAGAACATGTGCAAATATAGCTTCATGTCTAATGAAGTGCAGCAAATTAAATATCAGTGCCATCAACTTCTTAGCATGCACACGATAATTGCATAGAAATAATGGTTGACATGCAAATTGCCATTGCATCGGAATGCAATTTTCGAACTGATATTAAATCTGCGTTAGGAATGGGCTTTTGTTTTCTTGGTGCGCAAACATGAAGGGATAGACAGGCGTTGAGCGGTTGCTCTGTATGCTTCAGTGAATGTCTTAATAATTATGTTTCTACCGTTTGTCGTTTAACATGGATTGTGATTGGATGGATTAAATGGTAAATCCACAGACTGCGTTGCTTTTTGAAGATCAAAATTATGTTCATGAGAATTAAATGTGAATTTTTTTACAGATTTTAATATTAGGATAAAGGATAAGATAAATAAAATGACTGTTATCCAGTTAACCATTTATTAAAGAAATTGTAACAATATCCACTTCTTCAATTACATAGCTTATGGACGGACAGTCTTTCATCAACTGATTTTCAATGAAACGCACACGTCTACACAATCAAATCTATTTTTTACTACTAGGATTCCTAGGGAGATTATCCTAGGAGTCCTAGTTTTTCTAGGTTCTAGGTTATAGTGATCACTCACGGCGCCTTAAAGTCAAATTATTCTTATAAATATACATATATATTATTCTTATAATATATAGTATTAAAGAATATACTTTGACATTTTTAGAAATTGATTCGTATGAATACGTCATATAATACGTAACATTGTTTGTCAAATTCAGAAAATATAATATGGTAACTGATTCGTTACATCGTGTAGCATACCAATTTCTGTAATGGTATGTTCCATTAAAGCAAAGCAGTTTTTGTAACTCTGTCTCAAAACCACATTCAACCCTCAAACTCACTTTCAAAAATCTTTCTTTACAATTGAAAAGCATCATTAAGTGGTGGAGTTGTGAGTAAGACTGTTGACTGAAAAACTGCTTTCTAATCCACTTGTGTACCATGTTGTACGCATGCAAAATGCCATCCGTGTTAGATCCCTCCTTCTGTGCAAAATGCTCATACATTAGCATCACGTGCTTGATGTTACTCTGGTAGACAGTTTTATGCATAAGAGCCATCGACTGTTGAGGAGTTTTGAGTGAGTCTCTCAAGAAGCACATTTTTTTTTTTTTTTCGTTTATTTATAGAGGCTTTGGGTCTCATAGACCTCATTCGCCTCTTTTCTGTCTATTGTTACATGTGTGGTACAACTATTGCGAGTGTGGCTAATCTATTACATGAAATTCTTATATTGGTAAAACTATTGTGCGTAGAATTTAAATTTCTCGGTACAGGTTGCTAATGCGTAAAAATCGGATGAGGCGGTTCTGCTGTTGTTTGTCGGGTGATAGTATGATGGCTAGGTCAGTATCAAGTTGGCAGGTGGCTCGGTGTGTAGTGTATCCATGGCAATCGGTAAGGATGTGGCGGACCGTAATGTCGACGCCACAGAAGCTGCAAAGTGGTGGACTGGATCTATCGAGAAGGTAGGAGTGTGTCAGGCGGGTATGACCGATGCGAAGGCGGGAAAGGACACGTTGGATGTGGCTGGAATCGGGATCATCCCAAGGTGCTGTGTTGTGCTTGATGGAGCGGAGTTTTGTAGAGAGGTCTAGGTTGTGCCAAGTGGTGTTCCAGTGTTGAGCGACTATTGCGTTAGTGAAGCGGATGGTGTCTCGGCGTGAAAGAGCGCTGTGTGGTTCGGCTGGACGGAGCCGACCCTCGTTGGCCAGTCGATCGGCTTTCTCATTTCCGTCGATTCCGGAATGACCCGGAATCCAACAGAAAGTTATTGCAGGTGATGATGGGATGTCGTCAAGGAGCTGGATGTGGGGGTCTTTGGAGAGGCCGTGTTCGAGGGCGGTCAGAACACTGGCACTGTCGGTGAAGATGACGTTCGGAATGTCGGTCCGAAGTCCTTCTTCAGCGGCAAGTCGGATGGCTATTGCTTCGGCTGAAAAGATAGAAGTATGGTTAGGAAGTTTGATGGCGCAGTTATCGTGGTTGGAATGGATCCCACAGCCGGCTGACACCCGATTAACGGAGCCGTCTGTGAAGATGTGGTGATGGTGCTGGTATTTGGTTTGGATCAGGTGCGTAAAGGTGCTATTGGCGATGTGGCTACTTTTTCCGGTTCCCCGGAGTAGGTGTTTTAGTTCCCAGTCTATGGCAGGAGTACGTTGATACCAGGGACGTATTCCCCGGCGGGTGGATTGGATGATCGGAGGGAGCTGGTGGTTGGTGAGTTGTTGCAGGACGGTGTTAGCTCTGGTAATGAGGGCAGTTGCGTCGACTCCTTTCTCAAGGATTCGAGCTGCAGCTGCGACAAGTCTATTGGTGATGATGAGTTCAAATGGAAGGAAACCGCTTTCGCAGAGGAGGGAAACGATCGGGCTGGTGACAAATGCACCAGTGGAGTAGCGGATGGCAGTGTGGTAGACGGGAGCTACTCTCTTCTCGAAGATTGCTCTCTCGCGGGAAACAATCTCGATGCCGTAGAGTAGTTTGGGTAGGAGCCAGGCGTTGATGATGCGGTTCAGGGTTGTGCGGGAGGCCCTAGCTTTGCCGGTTCCGAGCATCCGGAACAGGTTCAGCCGGGAGTTGGCTTCCTTCTTAACCCTGTTGGAATGAGGAATAAAAGAAAGGCGTCTATCGAAGGTAACGCCGAGTATGTCGGCTGTCCGAGTGTTAGGTATTGGTGTTTTGTTGCATGTGTGTGTCGTATCCTGTGTAGTGCTCTGGTTTTGCGACTGATAGGACAGTTTATTTTTTTTTTACAACCCCAAGTGCTGTGTTGGGCATTAAGATCTCCGAGGAGGATCAATGGATAAGAGAGCTGAGAGAGAAGGATGGGAAGATCGTTTTGTATAGGAGATAGCTTGAGAGAGGGAGATAGATACATGCAGAGAATGGTTGTTTTTATCGGGGATGCTATTTGTACGGCTACTGATGGGATTGAGGTGGTTAGTTCTACTTTTTTAGTTGGAATGTGCTTAAGAACACCTAAGCAGACATTGTGATGAGGATGGGTAGGATTTATGTTAAAAAACCAGTTATAGTTCTTGAAAGGAGTGTTAGAAAGAGAGGGAATGGCTTGAGTTTCTTGTAGGGTGATAATGCTAGGATTATGTTTGTTAATAAGGAGTTTTAATTCATCTATGTTATTTCTAATGCTTCTAATATTCCAGGATAATGCAAAAATGGGGTTTTGGTTACTGGTGATTAAGGGATTTTGGGGATCGCCCGTAATGGAATGGGCAGGGGATTCAATTGTAAGGTTGAAACAGAAGCTAGATAAGGAATAAAGGGATTTATCTAGCTAGGTTTCTTCTTTTTCTTACTACGGGTGGAAATGTGGGAAGGAGAGGGGATGGGGTTGGTGTTTGGGAGAAGGGGAGAGAGAGGAGTGAGGGTGGCAATGGGGATGGGAGTTTCCTCTTCCGAGGAGGGGGAGCCCTTATTCCCGCGGGCTCGCTTGCGGGTGGTGGAAGTGGAGGAGGTGGTAGAGGCCGCGTCTGAGTCGGTCAAAGTTGTGTCTGTCTCTGATTCTATTGAACTGTCGTTTTGTTGTTGTCTGTCTTTCTTGGTGTTTTGTTTAATGATGGATTTCATCAATTTACGTTGGTCATGTAATTGTTTATTAAGTTCGTCTAGGGATGATTGTAATTTGTTAATAAGATCGTCTTGTTGTTTGGTCTTGATTTGTAGGTTAGTAATAATAATGTCTTTTTCGTCCTGAGTCGTTTGTTGTGCGTATGAGAGTCTTTGTTGGATAGGGGAGGAAACTACGGGTAAACTAACTAATCTACGGGCTTCACCATACGAACAGTTATTATCTACCTTATATTTAATTACCGCTTCTTCTTGTAGGTACCGGGGGCAGGAACGGGAGAGGGCGTTGTGGGGTCCTTGGCAGTTCACGCACACGGGATCGACGATGCAGTCTCCGTGGGCAGGCTTACCGCAGTTGGCACAGGATTGGGCTACCTTGCAATTCATTTTGGTGTGACCAAAATGAGTGCAGTTGTAGCACATCATCGGTTTCGGGTAGTACGGACGGGTAGAGACTTGCAGAGCACCGAGGCGGATGGTAGATGGGATGGAAGTGGCGTTAACACGGAGCAGGAATATGTTGGTTGGCACTATTTCACTGTTAATTTTCCGGGTAAAACGTCGCACAGAAACAACACGTTGGTCTTTGAGTTCATTAAGGATCGTCTCGTCACTGACGTCCTTAAGGTCCGGGGAATAAAAAACGCACTGAACACTATTAAGGGTTGTATGGGGGGTCACTGTCACTACGGTTCCGTCAATTAGTTTTGTCAGGGATTGGAGGGTGGTAAATTGGCGTTGGCTACGGGTCTTTAATAATAGTTTTTTCCCACTATCGATGAGTTTACCGGGCTCGGTAAGATCACCAGCGCAACAGGAAATGGATTTGCCGATAATGAAGGGATTTTTGGGTAAGGAAGAGCCGACGGGCGTTTGCAGGACTAGGAATTTCATATCGCCGTTGTTGTTGTCTTTATCCATCCACTGAGGGATGGGCCTCTCGTTTCGAGAGGTTCCAACGAGAGGGGGAAAATCCCTCTCGAGGGAAGGTGGGCCTGACATTTTAATGCCGGGCCCAGAAAAAAATAAATAAACTGTCCTATCAGTCGCAAAACCAGAGCACTACACAGGATACGACACACACATGCACACACCCACACACACACACGCACACACCCTCACACACACACGCACACCCAAACACAACGTATTTTTGGGTTTTTCCCACCACTGCACACACCAACGGGTACAATATGCCCCGGTAAAAACCCCCGGGGAAAAACTACGGGTACAACGGGTAGCAAACTGCACACCACACAGCACAGCGAACACGGTGAAGCGATATAGCAGTAAGGAGGCGAAAATCACACGGCAACAGATCACAAACTAGGAGCACAAGTAAAACACGTCCTTCCAGATTGACTGTCACAGTAAGAATGTCAAGAAGCACATCGTTTCTTTGGTTGTAGCTGATGGTTATAGCTCCGTTCATGAGATGGAATTTTTAATGGGAGTTTGGTGTCGAGTTTGGTTCCCTAACAATTGTAGCATTTGCTTAGTTGTTTAAAAATACGAGTCATTTGAACATCCACTCCACCGACAGAAAGAAGGAAATGCTAGCATTTTTATCATTGTCAACGATTCTATATAATTTTTAACTTTAAAATATTCTGTCATATGTACATATGTTGGTGTAGGTATTATATAGGTATTATCAATGTAAAATTATAGTGTTAAATGTTGCCTCATCCCTGGTGAAAGATATGTGTTCACCTTGGAAAATACATACCAAAATGATCAAACTGAACTGACATAGTAATGAAAAATAATCCTTATTATCAGTTAAAATTTCGAGATAAGAGTTCGAGACATTGATCGAAGTTAGCGGGAGGTATATATGTTAAAAGCATAAGCTTATTTGATTATAAACTTAAAAAAATTCAAGTATTTTAGAAAACTAGACTATTCTATTACTCTAGCAAATTCTAAACAAATCATATGTAGTAGAGAAGCGGTTGTAACTTCGCAAATGAGGCATTTTTACGAGTGATTGCACCATTCCTGAAGATTTATGTTCATCACGGTCATCATGTATTTACATAATCCATTTGACAAACATTCAATTAGGGTAGATTCTTGAATCGTCAGCTGTGGCGCTCGAAACAGGGAAGCGTTATCTATTCATCTAGGCATATACAACTCGGAACAGGTATATGTATGTAAGCTATGATAAAGAAATAATTATAAACATGATTTACTAGGTGTATCGCATAATTTATACCAATATGAAAAAAATGTTCCGATGTTTTGAAAGGCTTAGAATAAACTTTGAGGCTTAACTTAGGGTTGATTTCTCTTTACTGATTCATCACAGTGGAAGCATATTTTATAACGAAAACTTTCGAGAGTAATTCCAAGCAAACTAACTAACGTGCTTTCTTATCATCTTGACAAGCAACAATTATTTAGAAAAACTGAAGCTACATTAAAATCTTTGATCACAATTATCACAATTATCAAACTTGCTGTTTTGTTACTATATATTATTTATATTGCGTACAACATTTTTAAATAAGTTAGTAAATTGCAACACACTATACACTATACAATGCATGACTGCCTCTACCACGAAACCACAAATACCGCATGACAGACAGCTAAGTCACGCCGCCTATCTAGAAATGATGGTTGTTGCCTACAAGTTTTTGATTTACTCAGCGGTTTGTTAAGCAAATACTGATTTCGGCTCACCGCAGAAGAAAACGACGTTGGAACGTAGGGCACGTGCTGAGCATCACTTGTAAGTTTATGGTTTTCACGTTTATAGATACATAAAGATTATTATGCTTGGTTGGATGGTAGTGAAATAAAAATGTTTAAACAAATGTCTTTTGACCATAGCGGGAAAATAAAAAAAAGTGGATCATTTCTTTGCGCCACACTGCCATGTGCATTTTTATTCTCGATCTTTAGGGGCACCAGCAAATGATCAGCACCTACTCGCTCGTTTCCTAAACAGCGTTTGCAGGACAATGGCCTTTATTTCATTTTCCCACAAAAGGTGCTGAAAAAATAAACTTCCATTATGCTGTGCAGAACAGACGCGATAAATCAAACCTAAAGTCCAACAAAGACAAGCTGAATTATTATGACAAACGTGCAAACAGCAACTTGTGTACGAACGATGATCATGGTAATGGGGCATTACTTGCGATATGAGCGCGTCGGGTGAGAAAACGATCTTTAGCCTGGCGTCCAATTAACTGCCAGTGTTAGCATTGTCGTAGTTGTCACTTCTACGTCATTAAAGACAACGGCTTATAGAGCCGTGGTAGAATGATAATCACGATCACGATGGTATCGCATAGAACATATCAGAAGTCGGTTTATATTTCAAAGGTGTTGTTTTGCTCTGAAGATCTTGGACAATGATCTTATATTTTAGTGTTCTTGTTTTTTATTGTTTTGCACATGTAACATTTGAAGAAATTAAGAATAAAATATTAATAATACTTTATCTCTGCTGACGCGTTCATACATTTCAATCAATGAAATAACATTCCTCAAGAGCCCGAAAGTATTATCTGTCCTGTAGCCTATATAACTTGAATCGCTTGTTTTGAACTTTATGCGACGTGTCCTCTTGACTTGCGAACGACTCACTGTTGGACAGGAAGTATCCCCTGGCAAGGATTTGTTTTAATGTGTTTATCTTGTTAGTTTAACGGCTCGCTGAAAAGTGAAACCCAAATCGACCCTAGGTTTAATTAGGATACCGAAAGAACGTTTGATTTGGAATTTCGCCGAATTGACTAATTGGTTGTTTATCTAGCCATCCTGAACACCTTTTCCCTTTAGGGTATGACTTTGAAACCAAGCCCAGCGTCTGCTGTTATTCAATCTCACTCCACAATGTTTCTTTTTCAAAGGAAGATAATAAATTTGATCCCTGGGGTACTAGCGTAGACTCACTTGAAGGTCGGTTGCACCAGGTTGAAAGTTTAATGTTTGAAAAGCTACTAATCTTAATTTGGCAGACGTTGCCGATTTTGAAAGATAATCTTGTATTTTACGTGCCTTCTTTATCTCCATGTCCTTTGAGTGTTATAATCGTTTTGTTGGGTTGGAAAGTAAACGGGATTTGTTCTTTGTATAGCTGTATCGATTTATTATGTGTTCGACATATTGTTATATGCATTATTACTCAAGAAATTTAACTTTTTAATGTGTTTAAAAATGTGGTGGGCAATAAATTTTAAGTGACTTAGTATCGCTTAAAGTTCAATTAAGGTGAAATTATTGTATGTAAGTACTTCTTTTCTATTCATTGTAGACACTTTGGTTTGTTGTGTTCGTCAAGATTGTAAAGAATGAATAGAAAATACACAAATTGTACAAAATAGAAAAGTTGCTTCAAAAACACTCTAGCTCATAGTTATTTCAAAACAACATGACCTAATTCACGAATTTGACCATTGTGTTCTCCCTCGGAGTTTATGTAAATGTTATTATTCATGAGTACAGTATGATTTTATTCATAATCCAGCCGATCTTCTCGAAAACAATTGCCTGCAATCTAGGATTGGCTTCATTATAATATTCGTCAACTATTCTTGATGCATCGTCCGCTTGTCGTGAGCGGAAACTAGCCAATTTGTTGAGCGTTGTATTGTTCATATGGTAGACAAAATCATCTGCCCTTGAAATGCTTTTCGGGCACGTGTCCGTTTAATGCCTATGGCTAGTGATGAAGCTATGCTACAGGGCGAGAAACAATTAGGGGCTTTTATTGAAGAAATCAACGCACTTCTTCTGTTTCCGTTATTTGGAAATAGGCAATACGCATCAAATGTAACTTCTTTTTAACTTGTATAAATACACAGATGTTTACTCCACAACTTTTCGAAAGCACATAATAGTCATTTTAGTTCAAGTAAAAGTAGACATATTTTAATATAATTTACGAACAATTTACATTTTAGTTTAATGTTTCCTTTTTTGTGTTGCAACAAAACAATAAGCTCAGGTAAACTTTTTTAGTTTTGCCAATAAACAAGGCTGATGTTACACGTTTGCTTCAAGTAAACAGGCACTTACAAAGCAGTAAACGCGCTGTTATGCTCCGTTCTATCGCTGATTGTGCTTAACAGATTATCTTTTCCGCTCATACATTTCTTATGCTTGGGGATGAGTCTACCGTGGCCAGAAAATCGGGCGGTATTTCACGCAAATAAAACCACGATTGCGTGCATAATTCACATCGTAAGGTGCGGCCAACATTTCCAACCGTGCACCACCCGGTATGGAGGAAAGATAAATGATTGCGATGAAACTGGTCAGAGCGGTGGTCGCAGGTCGTGAGAATCGAACGCACCCGCCAACACAAAACTGGTAAGGAAAGGATCCATCGCACCGCATCGTGGAGGTTAATTTATAATTTGCACCAAAGAATGCCCTAGCTGACCTTCCGGGATGGTGCTTTTTTTTGCGCAGGAAAGTTTTCGTTTCTCTTTCGATCCGTTAGCTTTCTATGAATGGATGGAATAATCAAGCGGTAATATGTTTAATACGTCTCGGGTCGTAGCCATATCTAAAAAATATACAGTTGAAGCTAAGAGCCTGGTTGCTTTCGTTAAGGCGAAGGTATTCGTGGTATACAAATATAAAAAGTATTATTTCATTAGTTCAAATAATCAAAATTATATACAAAACTATTTTTATTGGGTTGCAACTTGAAACTTTAATTGTTTATTTAAATTCGACTAAGTGGCTGTTGTATTTCACAAGTTAAAACATTTTTTTAATTGATATACAATTGTCTGGTCATATTGCAAATTTGATGCAGTTTTAGTAATTTTATTTAAAAATTGAATACATTTTAATTAGCTGCAAAAAATAATCTGTTTTACCTAATTTCCTTTCTGAATTGTTCCAGTTTTACTCAATTACTGACTGCTGTAATGAAAGCAAAGAAAAGGGCTCCTTTTAAGGTTCAGATAAAATCCATTTAAAGCCCTGATTCGTTGATAATTCATTTCATTACCATTTAAACTGAACGGATGCTCCCCAAAGGGCGGTAAACTGAAGGATTATACACCTGTCTAATTAGAAAGGCGCAGTGAAAGGGACCAAAAAACTTTGCTCACAATGATCGGAAGGGTTATACGGAACGATAAAATCCTTTTGCCTAGACTTTAACTTTTCATTGCTTGGCTGACAGGATGGAGAATAGTTTGGTCATTAATATCATGATTTTGCGTTAAAGTTTCGGACAACTTTTGCAATTAAATACGAAAAGTGTTACACCTTTCATTGATCGAGCAGGTCATTAGCAAGGCTACGGTTCGAGTTAGCCTGTGTCCGAATGGCAATACCGAATTGTATGTAAATTGTTCTCTAACTGTTTTGTAACAAGTGTTCATGATTATCTGTTATTGAATATCTTTTAAGATGTTTAATATTGCATTGAAGGTTTTGGATAGTAAGCAATATCAAATAAAGTGTTCCTGTTAGTGAAGTTCGTAGCCACTAGTGAAGGAATGTGTTCCATTCGTTCATAATTTTGATTGCATGGAATGTCTTCATTAGATTTCATTAAACTCTCCTCAATTGCTGCTCATATCGCTAACCCGCATGCCAGCTATTTGTTCTGCTGGTAGTGAAACACGCAATTGTCTTGTGACAAATTGAACCGGCCAATACGTGACATGTAAACAATAACAATTATGTTCTGTCAAAAGTTCACGTTACTATTAAATTAATTGCAGTCAGTAGCTATAACCTAGGGGACAACCAAAGAAAATTGGATTGAGCTTGTCAGCAAAGATTCTACACATGGTTTTCAAGTTTAACACATTGTGCTAGAAGTCAAGCTTTACATGAAACACATGCCTTTTTGCCTTCAGCTTCCGAAAAGATATAATTTGTAGTTTTGGTAAGCATGATTCAATTTACTTTCGTGTAACAGTGACTGCAAAAGAGAATAGGTCGTATATCTCAGCTGGCATAATGCTAACCTGTAACTGAACCAAACTTACAGGCCCCGTTCATTGCAGCACTCCATAATCATGGTGTGCCTTTAGGTTACATCGGCTCCAGACCGTTGGCTCGATCTATGATCTTCGCCCATCATCAACGGGATTGATCATAGCTTGCAGGGAGGCAGGCATTTCCGATAGATATCTTTTCATCGTACCGTAGTTTCGACACCTCGAGACTTGATATGCAGATTGGTGTCATTTTCCTATCGTTAGCTGCTTATCCTGTTATTGAACCGCTTCTTCGAATCACCTAGAGGAATCGGTGGTTACGTTGACGCTTCTCAACGAGATGTGTCTAAAAGCGTACTGTGTTATTACCCGTTCGTTATTGTGGGCCTCGCAGCTGCTTGATCGACCACCCAACGAACTATTATAGCCCACGACGATGGTGCTAAGGGTAGCAGTGATTGGGGGGAAAAATTGATTTCGAAAGAAATCAAACGCGCGCTTCTAGGCAATCAGGTACGCTGCGGTGGCGTGAAGTTGTTAACCTATAAACAGCAACTCGTGGATCAAAAATAGGATAGTGTTGCAATACTGGTAATGCCTTCCAAGTTTTGGTAATTTATAGGAAATGTTAAAAAATATTGCTTAGTGATCACAATGTTACTACATTAATATAAATACTGATATGTTTTGATTAGTTGCTCAAACCTAGCTTCATCACTAATCGTATGATGGATTTTTCTTTCAGAGCATTTTGTTTTGGTTCCTAGTTCTTTATTGTTTTTTGGCTTAGGCTATTCGTTAATGTTATCAATATACAGCAAGGGTCATGCTGACGCTTTGTAAAATAATTACAAAGCATCGTTTTTATGTTAAACATTAAAATTTTCAATAGGTCAGCACAAATTCCAGAATCCGATGATGGTAAGTGATGTAGGAGAGAATTGTTGTCTGGCAAAAAGTTTATGCATATCATGCTGAATGTCGAAAGCTTGTTCAATTCCTACCTCTTACAAAACAAGTTTATACAGTGAAGCAACGTGCAATGCTGCATTTTATTTTTTAAAGGAATTATGAAACACAGGTCAAACGCAATTTCGAATAAACCGTAGAACTGTTCCGCTATCATGCGCGGTCTGTTGCACTCATTTGAACAAGCAATCCATTCTACAAACAGTAACACGTTGCACTAAACATTCAACTGTGCCATTTCATCTGTGTTTGCTACCATGGCTGTTGATAAATAAGAACGTTTTTAAGAAAATAATATGTCCGAGCTGCGGGAGTCTGATTTATGTCATCCCCGGTGCCATTACTAGAACATGTTAAATGTAGTCATGTGTGAGAAATGGAAGCAATAACCATTGGTTATTTTGCGTACATTAAAGGCGCTGTTGGAATCCTCTGTTGGAGAGCGGACAAGGCCAAAACGTAACATCAGATCGTTCTGTCTTTGATACCTTCACCGAGGTATACAAAACGGACAGCACTAGTGTCGTACCTATTCAGTGTTTACTCGTCTGGTGCTGATTTACGATCGCTGTTTCATGTTGACCCCTAGGATATTGTACCAGCTTCACGGTGATTCTTTTACACGTTTTTGCTAGCGCTAGCTGCTCTGGTCAGCCTCTATCAGATACATGAACTTGAACAGGTTTTGTTTGGGGCTAGTGCGGAAGGGTTTTTGTACGGTTTTGGTACGGCTTTAATTTTTAAAATTTCTACATGTATAATATATTCTATTAATATAAAATAGTGCGTTTTAAAAACTGTTTGAAAATTGGTATGGTTTTACAAACATTTTTTTTATTTATTTTAATGAAACATACTTTTCAAATAAAGTTCAAGTTGATTTGTGTAGATTAAACAAGTTCTTAAGCGTTAGCGTAATTCTGTGTTATTGTCATTGATATTTTTACTTAAATTATCTCATTAATAATACAAATTTTGTTGAATATACTTACAATCAGCCTGTTTTCAGTAAATTAAGTAAACCATTTAACGTAACATTAAATTAGGCTTACAAAAATGCAAATCCCAACCAAAACAACAAAGAAATGCCACCCAAGAGTCGTGACATCTAAGCGACACGTGCGCAACGTAAGTCGAGCGTGGCAAACGTGCGTATAATTACTTTACCAAACGACGGGATGTTTCATGGCGGAAAGTTACGAGCGAACACTAGGCGTGTAAGCCACCAACAAACTCTGTGAAGATCAAAGGGTAACATAATACGGAGCAAAAATGCATCTCTGAAGCTTACCCGTAATGCAATCCATACGGGAGTCAGATAATTAGTACTAGTCTGTAATCCAGAATAATTTAGCTTGTGGTTGTTAGATTTAGACTCCCCGGATGGCACATATGATGAATCTGATAATAAGACATTATTGTCCAATTTACCACTAAATGCAGTAGGTGATGAATGCTTACGATCAAATCAAACTCTGCTATTAAACCACGCAGAGTCGTGTTGGGACCAGATTAATCTGAAATAGGAACAAGTACATTCAAATTCAATTGATTTTTAAGCATTTTTTATATGCGTTTATTCCATTTCCCATATTGTTCTGAACGGCTTTCACTCAATCAAGAAATGGCACGCGTAGACCTGCTAATGTTATTACACCAAACAAAATCTGATCAGATTACATTACTTAATCGCTCGAATGTCCGTCCCAAAATCGACATTTCCGGTCCAAACTAAAACAAAAAAAGATTTCGTATTACCGTTGCAAACACTTATTGTTTAGTTTATAGAGAGCACATATAAATCTTTCATTGAACATTGTTCAATAGAAAACCCAAAGACGTAAGAACCAGATGTTATTCGGATGTTCGTTAAGATTTGGTGTATGGAATAGATCTACGTGTCTCAAATATCGTCTATGATCAGTTTTGAATGTGTTTTCTTTATACGACAGTTTTTTTCTAGATCTGCCAAACAGGCACTCGGTCATAAAACTCGTCTCAAATTTTATGCTCATCGAGCATTCAACTGGTTCTATTTTCTTCCGCCTCAAGGTATAACACGGATCCAGCCGACTCTAATCCTTAAATTTATGTTCCGTCAGCATGGATCGTTCAGAGTTCAAGATTTGTTGAATAATTTGGCCCGTTCTTCCTTCCACGATGTGTAGCCGGGAAACAATTTACAGATTACGGCGCCATTATATTGATAATTTGATGTGTTTGGGTAGCGTTTTATTTCTACTCCTGGCATGTTACCACTCTGGCGGACGCTTTAAAATATCGCTTGGGTGTGTTTTATAACGGAATATAAGGAAACTGTTCTCAACTTCCAGCCAGTCGATGAAGGTGCCGCATAAATGCGAGAGTGAGAAAAGAAACAAAACAAATCGAAATGCTGTAATCTTGGCATTAAACTTGAAACGAATGTGGTAGATATCGATGTGCGTCGATGCGACACTTTCAAACCGATAGGGTTGAGCCGAGAATGGTGGTGAAGAAACACAGTGACGTTCGAACGTGACAGTTTTAAAGAAGGTCTCATGGTCATTAAATTTGTTTTAATGATTGTCTAGATAGTGTTCGCTTGCGTTTGCATACGCTCGAGGTGGAATGCATTTTAGTTTTGCTTTCAGCTTTCAATCCTTTAGTCTTAAGGGCTTTCAGAATCTGAGAAATTGAACAGTTAAACTGTGTATGGTAAGTGGTTTACTTTCATTTCGGCTTTGAACGATAAAGAAAACTTCTGAAAAAAAGGGTTTCAATCGAATGGCTTCTCTCTGCGTTATCTCAAAGGAAGTCAAGAGTTTGAAGCAATAATGGGGCATATGAATGCATTAAAAATGCGTTCTGAACCCATTTCTGGTGATAAACGATAGCTGTTCAAATGATTGTTTTTAGCTTGTATCCGGCTAAGAAACTCGATTCGTTTGAATTAGATTTCCGAAAGAACATTTGAATGTTTTTAATCTGGAAAATTAATTAAAAATCAACAGCAATAATTACCATAAGATTACTTTTGAATATCGATGTACCACAGTATATTTTATTTTCTGCTACGTACAATTATTAGCATTCTTTCCATTACAAAACATTTTTTCATTATATTGCTTTACAAATGCAATTTCTTAATTAAATCAGCAGAGATAACTATATTGTCTAATATATACGATTAAAACCGAAGATGAAAAGCTTATTTAAATATTCACTACAACTTGATCAATCTACCAACATCATCAGAAGGTAGAATGGCTTCCATCGAAACATCTTTCTTGGGTCAAACGGTCTTGATGACTGCCGGTGGCTTGGATTTGCGATGCAATTAAGACTTGGTTCGACCACCCGTAGCGATGCACACGATCTTCGGTGAGATGGTAATTTGCTGCTTAATGATCGCAGCAACGGGAAGGTAAAACGAAGACATGCTAAGGGAATAAATTTATGCGTAAAGAGTGCAGCTGGTACTTGTCATTTCAGAACACGAAACCGGTTTTCTTGCGATGCCGATGCTTAAAGGATGTGAAAACGAAATGTATGTTCCGGAACAAGATTAAAAAGAGGGTTTGTGTATGAAACAAAAGCATAAAGAAGAACTAAAATTTCAACTAAACTGAACTAAATAGATAATAATTTTATAAAAACAAAATTTCTTTCAAATCTTCAGTCTGCTTTTCGTTATGGCTGTATGTTGTTCAGTTTTATCTCAATATAATTGAATTATTGCTTCTTAAGATGGTTGAATTTAAGCGCATGCTTATCCTTGGGCAATGATGTGATATGAGAAGACTGCAGAAAGATGAGCGATGAAGCTTAATCGATCTGTTAGTTTAGTTGAAAGAAATGAATGAAAACATTCGATGCGGTATAAGACGCCTATTTTCTTTTACCAGTGTTTGGTTGGGAACGTTTGTGAAAGCATTTGCGAACATGCCGGTCATTGATTTCAAAATCTTTATGATGATAGTGGAGTTATCAACAGATTGTGGGTTGAAGCCAAGCTAAAATAAAAGGTACAAGGAGTAATATTAATGTGATTAATTAATAAATACACGATAGCAGTTAAAACAACAAATAATTTAAATATATTCAAGAAACATTTGTTTTATTATATTTCGGATCACATCACCTTCCTTGCTGTTAAAGTTCTGCACTCCTACTGCATTTCGAATGTTTATCTGCATAAACCGTTAGTGAGCAAACTTCTATCATTTCTACATGGACTCGTTGCTGACACAAATAAAACTCTCGCATGATGAAGTTTTTCAGGCGCTATTATACTACTTCAACCTTAAAGACCTTATGCGAAAAGCGTGCCATAGAGTTACGATTCTCTGGTTCACCGGCCAGAATCTTCTTCTTTCTTGGCCTAACGACCTCTTAAGGTCATGCCTGCCATTTCTGGCTTACTAGACTAATTGATACCGCATAGTTGGTTAGTCAATCCTCACTATGGGGGAACGGCCCTGATGAGACTTGAACCCCGGTCCTGCCGTGTGAAGACCGGCGCCGCTGTCGCATCACCACCGGGCCGCCGTGCCATAGAGTAAAAAGGCCCAATAAACCAAATCAGACCAAGTCTTCGTGTCACCTTGCTTGTACTGTCTATATATTCGAATAGACGCGAGTCTTAATCTTTGCAAAGGGCAGTTAATAGCAAAATCACATAAATGATACACAAGTTAGAGAGAGAGAGAGAGAGAGAGCGAGCTACTACGACAGGTTTGGTTTTCATTTGCCTAGTTTCCTTCAGTGTCCTCATGCATTCGTGTCAACAGCGCAGGGCACGATTTGTTGCTTTATTCAAGCCTTTGTCATGCGGGTTGTCACTGCCATCAGCTTCATAGTCTTGTTAAGAGTAGGCTCCGCATAGCTTAGGAGTTAAATGTAAGCCTTACGCGACCCAACCGACTCTACAAGCTGTGTAGAAATTTCATCGACAAAATAATCCATTTCTGCACCTTGTTGATATGCAAATCAAGATATATCGAGATAATAGGATTATAGCTGTCGTCAATTGGTTGCACAGCCGGACGACGGACTGGTCATTAATTCAGCACGTCGTTGGTCAACTACATCTTGGCCCCACCAGTTACAGTTGCTATTCCAGAGGGGGTTTTTTTTGTACCACATACTGGTTCTTGTCTCTCGTTGGTGTCTGACTTGTTATCGTTACAAGTTATTTTTCCATAGGCTGTCTTTAGTAAATGATACAAAAAATATCAACTTTACAAGTCACTTGCTTTCTTATGATGCTGATATAATGTTTCTTATAACTTAAATCGAAGAAACAGCATCATACAATTCTTAACTTTATAATTGAGCATAAACATCACCAAATTAGTGTGAAGAAAGCCAACAGAGAGCATTTTACATGCGTTCATCTACCAAAAAGTGAGATCAACTTTCTTCGCTAACACGCTTAGTCTTACCGTCTTTTTTTTACCAAGCAGGCCGTACTTTAAATGCAGTCACCATGTTGTTATGGATGTTATCAATTGTGTTTTCCATGTTGTGTATTATTGTTGCTGCAGCTTTTTCGGACCGGAAAGGAAACAGGATTGAAACATTCATTTCAACTGCATGTGTGCTCTTCTCATATGGATACAGCCAATTAAACCTGTGTTTTGCGCTCCTGTAGCAATATGTAAGAAGACTTTCAATATCCATTTCGTGTTCAATTCGCTAATTTATGTGTTATTACGTCCGAGCTGAACGTGTTGGAGGAGACCTTTAAAAGAGAATCTCAAGCAACGGGATACGGGCTTGGTTGCGTTTAAGCTGGATGAAAACAAATTCGAAAGGAGTGGTTTTGGTAAGATTGGCTTAATCCATCGCTGTACTGTAATCCGCAATAAAGCTTAAGCTCAGCAAGCAAGACATGCATTTCCAGAGGTTTAAATGAAAATATCCGCTTGAAATTCCTTGAAACTCGTGTTGGCATGAATGTATAAGATTATGGTCATTAGTACTTCAAGCAGTTAATGGACATGTTCTGTTTTGTGCGAAGTGAAGTAAAGATGATAGGATCTACCATAAGGGCCAAAGTTAATGTTTGCAGAGATCCATATTTTAAAGAAACTATAAGCGATTGACCGGTCCGGTGGCTGGAGCGATAGTGGCGCCAGTCTTCACGTGGCAGAACCGGGATTCGATTCCGTATTCTCTTCGTTCAAATGAATTGTCTTGACTTATTGGTAATTTTTATTTACCTGCATCTTAGAGTTCAATTAGCTTCGAGAAGGTTTCGCTTAAACATCGGTATTTAACGTTTTTTAACACTACACTTAGCCGAAGTTTTATCATACATATTACGCCAAAGAAAACCCGTGTTCGTCATAACAATATGTGTTAATTTAAATCTGGGACTGTATGAGCCACTTATTCGCCATTCAATTGTTTGACTTTAATGATATTTTAGGCTACATAAAGCCTAATTCAGTAATTAAAAAAGTAATCATCCGTAAATTATACCTATATGTACATCATATTCGTTACCAGTACAACCTCAAAAAGTCTTGGTCTGTTAATATTGGCTTCTTTAACTTAGTTTACTCTGGTAGCTGGATCGCCAGTCTTTCCGGCCTCGGTCACCGTACCACAATAACATAGAAAACAATTTATTCGATTTTCTTCTAATTTGAATCATAGAAAAAGTTATATTTTCAGACAAAAATAGTAAGCTTCACTTAAGTTTCTTCAAGAATAACAAAGATAATGTTTAAAAGAATCGGACATCAAAATATACTGAATCTGAATTGCATATGTTATATATGCAATACGATGCATCAGACTGCTAGCAGTCATACCGTGTCCGATCCGACTGATCAGAAGTGTTTAAGTTATTAAGCGGAAGACAGGATAGCGAAATGAATAATTTATGGCTTCCGTTGAAGGTGACAGGCTTGCGACGGCTTTGCGAAAAAGAGGCAGCATGACTAGACATTTAGCAAACCAGAATTTGTGAAAAAATTATCTACAATGTATGTGATGAAAAGGAAATAATATTTTTGTTTTTGGTTTTGAAACATATAGTTTGACAAAGTGTTGACATATCTGAATAAAAATAACTGGAGGTATTTAAATGAATTGCGAATATCGAAAAACAATGGCCCAATACAATAACAATCATTTTGATTTAAAATAAAGCTTAACGCTATATCTTCTTATCCTATGTTAAGTAAGTGCATCGTTTCGTAAATGTAAAAGTCCTCAGGCTCCTTGTGTGTTCGATTACATAGCAAACTGTTACCCGGTCAAACTGTCGATGCTAAAAGTTGCTAACGTCATGGAGGGCTATCATGGACTGTTGTCATGTTATGGATAAAAAATAAGGTTAATGCTTTTATTTTTGTTCCCAACTTCTATATGTTTCTTCTTCTTCTTCTTTGGCTCTACAACCTCAGTCGGTCTTGGCCTGCTATTTCTAGCTTTCTATGACTTGGTTTTACCCGTAGCTGGATAGTCAGTCCTGCGTACGGGGAGGCGGTCCGCCGGGATTCGAACCCCGGTCCTGCCGTGTGAAGACCGGCGCCGCTATCGGATACACCACCGGGCCGCCCAACTAGAATATATGTTTACTAGAATAAATTTTCCATAACATAAATGAGCACTACGTAAATAAAAATCGATTAGAAAATCTATCAATTAAATAGGAGAGATATTTAAAAAGGTTGCTAAACAATCCCCCGTAAGAAAGGTTTTATATTTCATACTGTTTAAACCATGAAACCCTGCATCGGTCTTAAAGCTAATTGAAAATGCTTTTATCCTCTGCAAACAGCGATGGTCGCCATCAGTTTACAGCGGGCTGAGCATCTTTAGAAACTGATGAAACAATCAATAGAAACGAGAGAAGCATTGGCAGCAATTGTTATGCAGCTATCTCTGCCCATGTAAATTGATATTTGAGTGAAAATCGATATTCATGTAGGGAATTGTAAGGATGGTTTAGTTATTGACTGGCAAAAGATTGTTGTAGTCTTTCATTATCCTGGTGATTAGGAGTATGGTTATTGATTAACTTATAGTGTCAAATAACAATGTAATGGACTCAAGGTAAAAGGATTTAATTCATTTTAATTATCAGTATTATCATGACATTATCATTATCATGCCATAACATTATCATGACTAAAAAAATAGTAATACAAACATAACAAAATCGTACACGATCAAATAAGTTACTGGATCGATGAACCATCTACGATTGTTAGCGGTTTCATCGTAATATGTTCTTTAATGTTGTATTACAATTTTTGCTAATATTCTTTACATAATATTTTTACGGAAAAGATCACACATAAAAATAATCGAAAACAAAGATCGTTATCAGCTAATCACTGTTCTGCGAAAGGCGTTATGTTGTATCTAGAAACATTCATCAATCATACTTTAATCGTCGCTGCCGGGCAAAACGCATAACGCTTTGGTACGATTGATCGTTTGATCGGTTATCCTAGGCGACTTATTGAAAGTCGAGACGTAAAGCTTATCGTCACCAATCCCCTGTTTGGCTGCAAACGCCCAATGGGTAAGGATATATAATTTATGTTTATATTTACCAGTTATGACGTGAGTTTCTTCGTTAATTTCGCTGCTGATCGATCGTATTGCGTGGGCTAGACTTACAAAGCTTTGCCGAAGGCTGAATTAATTTGCAATTTTGCAGTTTCTTTGCCAGTTAAAGTTTGCATATTTTAAGTTATGAAAGAAATTTAAAACAACTCGATTTCGTATATTAAGAAATTTTAGATAGTTTTATAGTGTTTGGGAGATTTGTTTCGTTCATAATAAATTAAGAAATGAAAACCTAGAATTTTTTCTGTGCAAAACTTGCTATATATGAACTGATCAATATCTGCTCCGAGCCAATTGTAATATGCAAAATGCGAGCAGCATAGCGATGATTCAGGATCATACAACCTGTAATTATGGTGACAAGGTAATGGATTACACTGCTATTTTATATATTTTTTATTTTTATGTTATCATTTTAATTTATTTAGCAATACGGCCGTTCTACATGAATAAAAAAAAATTTATTATGGATAAATATGATCCGTCTTCCTCCACATAAAATTGATAAACTTTTCAAAACAGATTTTCTTTGCAGCACAGTCGACTGCTAACGCGTGATCTTAAGTTTTAGCACATTTTTATTCGCTTTAGAAATTCAATCTACTACTCACACACCATAACTAAGCAATAACAGCTTCCAAAACGCCTAACCAAAAACAGCCCATCATCAGCTGCAGGAAGCAATAGAAAGCGAACGGACGAAAACATTCCATAAGCGCTTAATGACTTAATATAAAATCCGATTGCTCTTATGACTGAACGCACATCCTCATCCACGAAGAAAGAACGCTTTAGTCAAAGAGTAATCGCCTAAGAATCGCTCTTCAGACACAAGTGCTTCTGTTCTTTTGACGGTGGTTTCAATTATGGCCAAACAGCTGATTAACATACGACGTTGGCAGTGAGATAGGGGTTCGACAGGAATGTGATGGCTGTCTACCCGGTCTTTCATTGCTATATTTCGTCGTTCTCAACAACGCCACACCACAGCTATGGACTCAGCCAAACCGGTACACGGCGAAAGAGAGAAGGAGAGCGGGCGCGCGCGCGCGCGATATTCATTCACGTCCAGACCTCGCAAAGGTTCCAAAACGTACGGAAATAACTGGCTGCTAAGAGCATGCAAAGTTAAGAATATAGTGCGCGGTAGGTCCCAAAACACGAGCGTCCACAGTTTGATGCTGGGAAGATTAACGAAGAAGAAAACCCAGTAGGAGGCGCCCTTTCGCATCAATCGAATTGGAGCAGCCACCAAAACAGAGTCCCCATGTTCTTTCGCCACGCTCTCGGCTTACATCGCACTATAAAAGGAAGCTATTAAAAGCTAGCGAGTAATTTATTCATTTATTTAAATTAACCAAATTGAGCATAATTATAACCGTTATGCCTGTATAAACTCCAGGCAAATGATCGACTGCGATTTGGTCAACAATTGACAGTTAGTGAAAAGTGGCAGATACCGTGGCGGATGACGAAAGGAAATGAAGCATTTGAGATGAGCAGCAGCAGCAGCAGCAACATTTTGACAGCCAGCGTCAGCAGATAGCAAATATCACCAGCGAAGGCTCAACAACGGGAATGGCGACCGAAAAGGGAACGGATGTTGGCTCCACACATCAAAACTCATCAAAAACTTCACGAGCCGTGACGGTGCGTTCATTTGCGAAGTTTTTCGATTTCAACCTTCGGTTTTGCTACTCCGTACCAGGCTAGGCTGGAGTTGATGATGTTTGAATGATAAAGTGTTGGTGTGATGTTTTCAAGACATCTCCGCTAAGCACTTTAATAAGCCAGAAGTATGACATCGATTGATCAGTGGGAAAACGAGGGCAGCGCGTTGATTGAAAGTATTACGAGCAGAAAGAGCGATGGGGCTAGTGTATTGAAATACATTGATGCATATTGACGGTCGGTTACTTCCCTGGGAAAATGTTTGCATGTTTGCAGCACACGATTCGACGGAACCGAAGTCCATTAAGAACCCATTTTAATTGCGTTGAAGATTTCGCTCTCGGTGCAGGTCAATGTTTGGAAACACTTGAAACGAGTTCCACACTCGACACCCTCTATTAACCTGTGGGTAATAAACGTAATGGACTGCGACTTAGGTTGCGACGAGTGTTTATTGAGGGCGCGTGGAGTTGTTTACTTGGAGCGGATCATAGAAGTGATCGAAATGGAGAGCTGGCTAAAGATACATTCACAAAGGTTCGCTCGTTCTTAGCTTTCGGTTGATGATTAGTGAATTGGGTCATCTGGTCAGTGGAGCATATTTGAAGTTTTATTTTTTTAAATGTCGCTGCAAATATTGCCCAAAAACATTTATTGTGGACATTTCTCTGAAATTTAAAGTTTGTGCAGTGAGAGTAACGTATAAAAACCCCACTTTTGATGAAACATAGTGCCATTATGCAAACGATACAAATCATTTCCGATTCAAAACAAAATCAAAACATTATTTAAATAAGATTTGAAATTATAATACTTGGGCTGTGTGTAAAATATCTTGTTTTACTAATAATACTCCTCAACCAATGTGTGCAGCTTTTCTTTATCGATGAATTCCTTTTAACCACTATTTTATGATTCTGTTTGATCTCTAGCGCTCGTCATGCCTGGCTACAACGGTTTGCTTAATTTTTCGTAAATTAAAACATTCCATCTTTGCAAACCAAACGAAACGACCGAGCCGAAAAACTGGTTCATCAAATCTCCTGCCGGGCGAGATTACATCCTGCGGGCACAACCTCACACCGAAACGGGATCGATTAATTCCGTGTTGATTCAAAGCAGACATAATTTAGCAAAACATTTGATGGAACGAGATTTTATTGCTGCGAGAGGTGGTTTAAGAAAAAGTTTTCTTTATTCATGTAGCGTGTAGTTTTATAGTAAGTTCGCTCGGTTTATAGTGCTGTTTGTCGGGGAAAGCATGCTTATAACAGGACGGATAGATTAATAGTGAGTAAGAGACAAAAAGCATGCAGATATTCAAAGGAACGTAATAGTTATTGATTTGTCCTTCTGAACAGAATATATGGCAGTATTTATTAAAAAAACCGCTAGCAAAAGCAACGAAAAGTTTTTGTGGTTTATTTTCATAGCAACACAAAATTGATTGCTCAAGTTTACGTCTTCGAGTTGACGACATTTTCAAGCTTTTATAAATTCTTCATTCCGCATTACCCATGGAAACGTTATCTCCCGTACAACTAAGACAATGATTTTCAATTTCCTTCCGAACCAAAGCAGGATGCTACATGCTTTACATCCACAATATGTAACCGACCGCAAAATTGCTTCACATCTTCGCAATGCTGCACGCCCGACACGAATGCAAGATAATCAGTCTCGAAAGAAACGTCCCAGCGAGTGAAATAAGTTGTACATATCTACGTGCACCTGATTGCCTTTTACAAAGTGCATCGCATCATCAGGAACGTTTGAGAGGCTTGAGCCATCTGCAAGAGAAGTTTTTTTTTCATACGGAGGGAAAGATGCACACGAATGATAACTTCTGGATCAGTACTCGTCGTTTCCGATTCAACGCTCGTCTGTCCCAACCCCGGCAAGTTCGTAACCGTTTCGGTTTTATTGCAGGACCGGTAGGACAGGGTTTTTGCGGTAGCATGACTCGATAAACATCAACGGTTGCATCCTTCTTGGGAATAGTGCAAAAGGAAGACTGCAACCGAGCGCTACCACCGAAGCAGAAAGACAAAGTTAATCGAGTGAACTAAGTGAATGCAATCGCTAGTGCACGTGACACCGGAAAGATCGGGGAAGATAGGGAAGCGATACGTCACGTGTAGTTTGCGTTAGCATAACCACACTTCTGAGGTTCAGGAAATGAGGTTGACTAAAGTCATTCCTTTGATCGACTAAAGCCATCGGCTATGAAGCTGCATATCGTGAATGGTGCTTTTGCTGTATTTTGAATAGAGTTGCAATACTAATGCGACTGTTTTGCATTACGAGATAACTTATTTATATGCAATGAATATACATATTTAGTGTATTAGCACTAGATCGGGTGCACCGTTTACTTAGCCTAGCCTATTATTGAAGCTTTAGATCGCTGTATTGATATTAGGTTTTAAATATCGCCTAGAGTCATTGAAAATGATCATTTTAACTAATATTGATGTCGCATTTGAATGAGTACTGCCCATACACAGAAGTATAAGTACAAGCCCTCGCACTCATTTCATTTACCGGCCGGCCGGTTTCCACTTTGTCATCACACCAACTCTACATCAGGCGAGATGTGAGTGTACTAAACAAGTATGTATGACTCATGATAGAAAAAAAAATGGAAGATCCTTTACCACGCTCTTCTTACTATGTTTCGATGCACGAGTTTGCAAAGCCAAACGTGATAACGAGTTGTTGCCATTCTCTTCACTATTTTTGTTGGAATTGAAAGAGCAAACGCAAGAGAGATAAATATTTATGCTGATTGTGCTCTCGCGATTTATGCACACAGTGAGAGCGTTTTTGAAACTTCTCCGGGCGTTCGATTTCGAACGAAAGTGAGAGTACGGCTTGGTGAGATATCGCATCATTTGCAGAATCTCATGTGTGAGTGAATTTTCCATGGTGAGAAAACATCTGAAGTAAAGTTTGTGGGCGAAACAGAATTTTGAAAACAGTTGGTAGAGTGTCGTTCGAATTGATATTAATACCAAAAGGAATTGTCGACGACAACTTTTGAAATAGCATTTCTTAAAACGTAGAATTCGTAAGAGCAGTTAATCTTCTAAAGTTTTAAATACTAGTTTTACTTTTCACTGTTTTTAATATAAAATCAAATGTTCTTCTTTCTTGGCCTAACGACCTCTTAGGCCATGCCTGCCACTTTTTGACTTTCTAGGCTTATTGTTACCGCATAGTTGGATAGTCAGTCCTCACTTTGGGGGAACGGCCCAGATGAGACTTGAATCCCGGACCTGCCGTGTGAAGACCGGCGCCGCTGTCGCATCTACCATCGGACCGCCCAAAATCAAATATAATCTTATAATAGATGTTTTAAGAGCAAATAAGTTTTTAAACAAAAAATCAAGTGATTGCTGATAAAGGCTGCAAGAAAACAAGCGGTAGCTTTACGTACAGGGGAATTTAAATGCAGGTATCGTAAGCATCTTTCATGGCAATAGTTTTATTAGTAATTGATGATGAATTATTACAATATAACGGAAGTGCATTTACACTCAAATCGCGGATAAATTGCCTAGACGAAGAGCCGTGCCGTCTGCAGCGCGTGCGAAACAATAGATTAATAATAGCGCTCTTTACGATTCTGGCATAAGCGAACTACTGAATCGTAATTGAGACGATTTATGGCGGATATATTTTACCGCTGTACGAAGCATTTCAATTGCCAGAGCCTGTAATAAATATAATCCGCAACAACGTGTTAATCCGCAAGGCAAGCAGTAAACACCGTCGACACTGTTGCCGATAGGAACGAATTAATGGTTTGTGAGAGCATTGTTTCAGCGTGACGGTAACATGTTTCAGCAATGAATGTGATTTCAAAGACGTAACACAATCGTGTATTTCTTAGTGCTCATTTCATTTCAAGCATTTTCTAAGTGTTTTCCTGTAAGAGGAGTAGTTTGGGTTTTGTAAAACTTCATAA
>KZ062307.1:0-25563 GCA_002091835.1 Anopheles maculatus
GTGGCATTAGTATTTGTTCTTATCACGAAGGGGAAAGTGATCGATGATGCGATGAGAAAGCGAGATTCTCCTGCTCTCTTTCACCGGCTGGTTTTGAGGCAGAATCCTCCCACTCCGGTCGGTTTTTGGATTTCAGGTAACAGGAGAGCATCCAAATGAGGAGGCTGTATCCAGATCGTCTACCGAAGAGGAAACAAATACTAGCTGCCGTGGCATTAGTATTTGTTCTTATCACGGAGGGGAAAGGACGAGAAAGCGAGATTCTCTTTCTCTCTTTCACCGGCTGGTTTCGAGGCAAAATCCTCCCACTAAGGTCGGTTTTTGGATTTCAGGTAACAGGAGAGCATCCAAATGAGGAGGCTGCATCCAGATCGTCTAGCGAAGAGGAAACAAATACTAGCTGCTGTGGCATTAGTATTTGTTCTTATCACGGAGGGGAAAGTGAAAGATGATGCGACGAGAAAGCGAGATTCTCTTTCTCTCTTTCACCGGCTGGTTTCGAGGCAGAATCCTCCCACTCCGGTCGGTTTTTGGATTTCAGGTAACAGGAGAGCATCCAAATGAGGAGGCTGTATCCAGCTCGTCTAGCGAAGAGGAAACAAATACTAGCTGCTGTGGCATTAGTATTTGTTCTTATCACGGAGGGGAAAGTGAAAGATGATGCGACGAGAAAGCGAGATTCTCTTTCTCTCTTTCACCGGCTGGTTTCGAGGCAGAATCCTCCCACTCCGGTCGGTTTTTGGATTTCAGGTAACAGGAGAGCATCCAAATGAGGAGGCTGTATCCAGCTCGTCTAGCGAAGAGGAAACAAATACTAGCTGCTGTGGCATTAGTATTTGTTCTTATCACGGAGGGGAAAGTGAAAGATGATGCGACGAGAAAGCGAGATTCTCTTTCTCTCTTTCACCGGCTGGTTTCGAGGCAGAATCCTCCCACTCCGGTCGGTTTTTGGATTTCAGGTAACAGGAGAGCATCCAAATGAGGAGGCTGTATCCAGCTCGTCTAGCGAAGAGGAAACAAATACTAGCTGCTGTGGCATTAGTATTTGTTCTTATCACGGAGGGGAAAGTGAAAGATGATGCGACGAGAAAGCGAGATTCTCTTTCTCTCTTTCACCGGCTGGTTTCGAGGCAGAATCCTCCCACTCCGGTCGGTTTTTGGATTTCAGGTAACAGGAGAGCATCCAAATGAGGAGGCTGTATCCAGCTCGTCTAGCGAAGAGGAAACAAATACTAGCTGCTGTGGCATTAGTATTTGTTCTTATCACGGAGGGGAAAGTGAAAGATGATGCGACGAGAAAGCGAGATTCTCTTTCTCTCTTTCACCGGCTGGTTTCGAGGCAGAATCCTCCCACTCCGGTCGGTTTTTGGATTTCAGGTAACAGGAGAGCATCCAAATGAGGAGGCTGTATCCAGCTCGTCTAGCGAAGAGGAAACAAATACTAGCTGCTGTGGCATTAGTATTTGTTCTTATCACGGAGGGGAAAGTGAAAGATGATGCGACGAGAAAGCGAGATTCTCTTTCTCTCTTTCACCGGCTGGTTTCGAGGCAGAATCCTCCCACTCCGGTCGGTTTTTGGATTTCAGGTAACAGGAGAGCATCCAAATGAGGAGGCTGTATCCAGCTCGTCTAGCGAAGAGGAAACAAATACTAGCTGCTGTGGCATTAGTATTTGTTCTTATCACGGAGGGGAAAGTGAAAGATGATGCGACGAGAAAGCGAGATTCTCTTTCTCTCTTTCACCGGCTGGTTTCGAGGCAGAATCCTCCCACTCCGGTCGGTTTTTGGATTTCAGGTAACAGGAGAGCATCCAAATGAGGAGGCTGTATCCAGCTCGTCTAGCGAAGAGGAAACAAATACTAGCTGCTGTGGCATTAGTATTTGTTCTTATCACGGAGGGGAAAGTGAAAGATGATGCGACGAGAAAGCGAGATTCTCTTTCTCTCTTTCACCGGCTGGTTTCGAGGCAGAATCCTCCCACTCCGGTCGGTTTTTGGATTTCAGGTAACAGGAGAGCATCCAAATGAGGAGGCTGTATCCAGATCGTCTAGCGAAGAGGAAACAAATACTAGCTGCTGTGGCATTAGTATTTGTTCTTATCACGGAGGGGAAAGTGACCGATGATGCGATGAGAAAGCGAGATTCTTCGTCTTTCTTCCACTCACTGAATCTGACGCCTGGTTGCGCGACAAATGATCGAGAACGTATGTAACACGTATGAGAAAGCGAGAGCGATACATTTCTCTTCTTACTGGCTAAATGATACCTCCTCGGTAGGATGCTCTCCTGGTAACGAAAATCCAAAACGAGGCCATTTCGGGATGCGGTTTGCTGGTTTCAAAGGTGTCGAACCCATTTTTTTAGTTCATACGGGATTTAAAAAAGGCGAATTATTTTAAATTATCTGCGGTTTGTTTAAAGAAGCAATTCTCGCGTTATATTTTGATTCAATAATATGTTTTTTTTTATTGTTACTTCAGTAAAAGAATATATAAGAGCAATTTAATAATAGTAAGGATGTGTTTCTGGGTTTTTAAAGAATTTTATCATTTCTACATAAAGAAAAAAATGTTTTAATAAAGTGAATTGTTGACTGGTTAATATAGAATTCTGAAATAAAATAGAATATAGAAACTGTTACTAAAATGTCTCATAACAACAAAAAAGTATAGTTATCTGGCCTTAAACTTAAGAAAAACTTGGAATTTTTTTTGTATGAATTATCCAGTCCCCTGAAGTTGCTAAAATAATGCATTAAAAGTATTACTCTATACGGCAGGACTGGCATCAAATACAATCTGAGACCATCTATCCATAAAAAAGTATAAGAAAAGCCTGCAAGTCCTTCTGAAGTGCCGGTGTCAAAGTTTTATTTCATTTACAATTTTTAATAAAGAACCCGAAACGACGATCTCCACCGGCACGAGTTCAATGACTTTCTTTGGTAATCATTTTTCCACCCTTAACATACAATTGTTACCTTCACACATTCGTTCCCCAACACTGGAACGGGTGTCGGTCCCCTTTTCACAATGGGCTTCACTGTCGGCCACGCTCACCGACGGAAGCATAAGCGTGTCCCGGGTACACGAGGGACTGCCTCGATCTCCGTAACAAGATCTCAATTATGATTTACAAAAACAACTTCCCCAAAAAAGAAAAACAAGAACATAAGAACGATCCCCGGATGGAAGCCACACAAGGGCTAAGGAGACGACTCGAGTCCAAGGGATTAAGATGGCGCTAAGCGAGGAAGACCCAGGCGAGGAAGCGAGAGAACGGACGGGATGGCCTTCAAGGTGCGACGGTATTTTCACCGTGTGTTTTACTTTCTCTCACCTCTCTGCATCTCCCTCCGCCGTTCCCGCCACAAATGCCACCGGTGTTCGGTTCCGGACGAATTCTTCGCAGCGCAAAGTGTGGGAATTTGGTCCCTTTTTTTGCTGGCTGAATCGAAGAGGGTGCCCGAAAGGGAAAGAAAACACATGCCCACCGACATACGCACACGTACGAAGCCGGCGAACAGCGGCCAGAGAAGAAACGGGAGAAAAGAATCGTTCTTCCCAAGTTCCGTTGACGTTCGGTTTCGAAGTTCCCACAGCCTGGTGGACCCTATGCTCGTAGCATAAGTGCATAAGTTTCCCCCTTTTTTCCCACCGTGTCCGTGTGCGTGCGTGTGTGTGTGTGTGTGTGTGCTCCGGTCTCTTCTTCGCTCGCTTTAGATTGTTTACATCCTGTCGACGCACGAGGGTCGGAGGGCCATTGCGCTAGCGTGTGAGTGTGCGTGCGAAGGTTTATGGGTCAGCTGCAACTGGCGGCGTGGGAAAAGACCAACGAAGCGAACCCACGTCTGGTGCCTTGGTGCCTTGGGTCCAAGATGCAACATCGGTGCGAGAACGGGAGGGTCTCGCCGCTAGAACAAGCGAGAAACACACAGACGCACGCACGGACACAACGGAGAGCAGGGGTTAGGCCATGGAACAAGGGAATTTGGTTAAATTGTTAATCATGATAATGTTTATAATGTGCACAACCATGTGCGCCGTCTGCGCGGATGACGAGGGAATGTGATCTGGTACGGATCCGTTGTTCCGGCATTCACGTTTCGAATGCCGCCGGTGTCGGAGTCTGGTCGGATCGCTGAGGTCGACACTCGGGCGAAAAAAGTTGTAAAGTGACACACAAGTGATTCGTTTTTGGCTAAATCGATGATGAAAGTGAAGTGAGAATAATGAGCAAAGCGCAAAAATAAACACAAACAGTGATAATACTCAAATGAATCTAGAAAAAACGCATAAAGTGAGCAAGTAAAGCAAAATTGAACAGTGAAACAGTAGTGCAAGTGACTAAAATGGCTAATCCAAGCAAGATGAATCCACACGATCGGCACGACGAGTACGCATCGGAGAGCTATTTGCGCCGGATAAAGGCCGAAATCCGAAAGGTAATGTGAGAAAGTTGTGCAATTATTGTTTTAAATGAAGAAGTGATGCTAGTGACGGCAGAATCAAAATAAACCGAGAAGAAAAGAATGTTTGCCTAATGTGAATAGTTTACGCTCTATCAGAGGGGTTTGATTAAGTGGATTATTTGGTTTAAATTATGTTCATTAGTCTTTTCATAAACCAATAGTTAATATGTGAAAGTTCTTTAAACTGTGATGAAGTGAACAAGATACAAGTACTGCTAGAAAGACTTAAATTGTGCAAAAACAGACGAATGTTTCTCTAAAATCATCAAAACAAAGCGCAAACGGATTGCATACATTTTGGCGAACTTTTTAACTATCGATTGTTTTTCGTAACGTTCTTTACTGGATTGCGCTGTAGCACGTGTGTTTTGAGAAGGCAATTGATAACTTTGAGTTATTATTGTATTGGTATACAAGTCTCTAGTTGTTTGTGTCTTTTTTATTATATCTCTAGCAATCGTATAGCTAGGAAGAGATTTAAAAAGTTTTTAATGGCAGAACAATTTTGTATTTAAAGTGTTATCTCTAGTTTGACCTGTTATATCAGTTTCGTAAGTTCTATCGTTGTCGATGACTTCAAGAAATTTGTAACAATGTTTTAAGCATATTTCAAATTGATAATATTCCTCGAAGAATACTCTTTTTATTCTATCTTGGCCTAACAACCTCTAAGCTCATGCCTGCCATTTTTGGCTTACTAGACTTATTGTTACCGCGTAGTTGGATAGTCCTCACTATGGAGGAACGACCCAGATGAGACTTGAACTCAGGTACTGCCGTGTGAAGACCAACGCCGCTGTCGCATCTATCACCGGGCCGCCCCTACTACTCTAAAATACTCACTCTATGTTTGTATGAAGAATACTCTATGTTTGTTATTTTATTTTTAGTCAAAATTTTTTTACAAAGTGCCATAAACACGTGTAGCAACAAAACAAAACCAAAATTTTGTCAATCGAACTCACCAAATCTGCAAAATAGAATGAATCTCTGAACTTTTCCAGTAAAGCCTCGAATGAGCGCCTTAATATAGGCAATCATGTAGCATTTAAACAAATATCAAGTGTTTCCTATACCAGCTTTTTATATTTACATTTTAACTGCTTTAACTAACCAAATGCAACAATTCCTACTTGCATTTTTTACAGACAAATAAACCAATTATGGAAAAGAAACGTCGCGCTCGTATCAACAACTACCTGAACGATCTCAAGTCCCTGCTGTTGGACGCGATGAAAAAGGATGTATGTATTGACGCTTTTCGAGCTCTAGTGTCACACGTTTCGCACATCACTTTCACTAACACTGCTCCATCCCGCTCCCCTACAGCCGGTCCGTCACTCAAAGCTCGAGAAGGCGGACATTCTCGACCTTACCGTGAAGCATCTGCAGGACATTGAGCGCCGTCGGCTGAACGTGGCAATGGCCGTCGATCCGACGGTGCCGGAAAAGTTCGCCACCGGGTACCGTGAGTGTATCGACGAAATTGGCAAGTACTTCGACACGCTCGGCTCGGTGGACGAAGGGCTAAAGGCGCGCGTTCGCAAGCACCTCGAAAGCTGTCTCACCTTTCAACCGGGCAAACCGTTCCCGGCTGGTGTACCGTTCGGGTTTGCCGGTGTGCCACTGCAATCGCCGGACGACATCAACAACAACAGGGTAGCGCTTTCTATCGACTTATCCTATATCCCTGACCCATCTTTGTTTTTGCTTCTCCAACTCGTCTTTTCGACCTCCACTCTGCCCTCCTCTTACAGCTCTAGTACTGTAACGCAATAGTTAAAGCTCAATCTTACTCGTTATACTTAAAGCATTCGTCCCGGGTTGTCTTGTCTTAAAGCTTTGCGTTGAAATCGAACGAACGAATAACCCCGTGCCGAAGATTAGTTTCGCCGTCGGGCACACCTTTTACCAAGGTCGCCACATCTCACCGTTCGGATTATCCTTCCCGTCCTGATCGACGTTTTCCTTTCGTTCTTGGCCTTGACTGCTTTCGCCTTGTTCTTCACTTTCGTCCTTCTCCATGCTAATGTCTTCGCCGGCCACACTCGTCCTGGCGCGTTTCGTTGGCACGAAGGGTGAGCTGCTAAAATGGTGTCCCAACTTCCCCAACCGACTCCGACTGGGCTGTTCTTCTGGCGAGGGTGGTGTTGGAAAGATGGACAACAGTCGGTCCATATTGTGTTCGCTCAGTGTGCCCGTTTTTCCCATCGGAGTTTTAAGCGTCGTACTGTCCGCCATTCCATCACCATTCGTAGGGCTTGCCGGTGGACTTGGCACGGTAAGTGACGTACTGGGCGGTCTATCCTCGAGTGATTCTTTCCCTGGTGGTCGAATGTGGGACGTTGGCGGGTCTTTGCCGTAACCGGGGAACGATGGATTCGGTAGGGTCGCACCACGCAGCGGTCCAAAGAAAGGAAACGGATGGAATGGGATCGACGATGTATCGCCGGTGGGAAAAGGAATGCCCGCCGGGAACATTAGCGACAGGTTGTTGGCAAAGGTACGGTTCAGCAACCCGTTGCTGCTGCTGTTGTTGTTGATGTCGTCCGGCGATTGCAGTGGCACACCGGCAAACCCGAACGGTGCACCAGCCGGGAACGGTTTGCCCGGTTGAAGAGTGAGACAGCTTTCGAGGTGCTTGCGAACGCGCGCCTTTAGCCCTTCGTCCACCGAGCCGAGCGTGTCGAAGTACTTGCCAATTTCGTCGATACACTCACGGTACCCGGTGGCGAACTTTTCCGGCACCGTCGGATCGACGGCCATTGCCACGTTCAGCCGACGGCGCTCAATGTCCTGCAGATGCTTCACGGTAAGGTCGAGAATGTCCGCCTTCTCGAGCTTTGAGTGACGGACCGGCTGTAGGGGAGCGGGATGGAGCAGTGTTAGTGAAAGTGATGTGCGAAACGTGTGACACTAGAGCTCGAAAAGCGTCAATACATACATCCTTTTTCATCGCGTCCAACAGCAGGGACTTGAGATCGTTCAGGTAGTTGTTGATACGAGCGCGACGTTTCTTTTCCATAATTGGTTTATTTGTCTGTAAAAAAGTAAGCATGAATTGTTGTATTTGATTAGTTAAAGCAGTTAAAATGTAAATATAAAAAGCTGGTATAGGAAACACTTGATATTTGTTTAAATGCTACATGATTGCCTGTATTAAGGCGCTCATTCGAGGCTTTACTGGAAAAGTTCAGAGATTCATTCTATTTTGCCGATTTGATGAGTTCAATTGACAAAATTTTGGCTTTGTTTTGTTGCTACACTGTTTATGGCAATTTATAGAAAAATTTTGACTTAAAATAAAATAACAAACATAGAGTATTCTTCATACAAACATAGAGTGAGTATTCTAGAGTAGGCTGCCCAGTGGTTCTGCCATTAAAAACTTTTTAAATCTCTTCCTAGCTATACGATTGCTAGAGATATAATAAAAAAGACACAAACAACTAGAGACTTGTATACCAATACAATAACAACTCAAAGTTATCAATTGCCTTCTCAAAACACACATGCTACAGCGCAATCCAGTAAAGAACGTTACGAAAAACAATCAATAATTAAAAAGTTCGCCAAAATGTATGCAATCCGTTTGCGCTTTGTTTTCATGATTTTAGTGAAACATTCGTCTGTTTTTGCACAAATTAAGTCTTTCTAGCAGTACTTGTATCTTGTTCACTTCATCACAGTTTAAAGAACTTCCACATATTAACTATTATCCAGTCCCCTGAAATTGCTAAAATAATGCATTGAAAGTATTATCCTATACGGCAGGACTCAGGTTCAAATCCAATCTGAGACCATTTATCTATAAAAAGTATAAGAAAAGCCTGCAAGTCCTTCTGAAGTGCCGGTGTTAAAGTTTTATTTAATTTACAATTTTTAATAACGATCCCGAAACGACGATCTCCACCGGCACGAGTTCAATGACTTTCTTTGGTAATCATTTTTCCACCCTTAACATACAATTGTTACCTTCACACATTCGTTCCCCAACACTGGAACGGGTGTCGGTCCCCTTTTCACAATGGGCTTCACTGTCGGCCACGCTCACCGACGGAAGCATAAGCGTGTCCCGGGTACACGAGGGACTGTCTCGATCTCCGTAACAAGATCTCAATTATGATTTACAAAAACAACTTCCCCAAAAAAGAAAAACAAGAACATAAGAACGATCCCCGGATGGAAGCCACACAAGGGCTAAGGAGACGACTCGAGTCCAAGGGATTAAGATGGCGCTAAGCGAGGAAGACCCAGGCGAGGAAGCGAGAGAACGGACGGGATGGCCTTCAAGGTGCGACGGTATTTTCACCGTGTGTTTTACTTTCTCTCACCTCTCTGCATCTCCCTCCGCCGTTCCCGCCACAAATGCCACCGGTGTTCGGTTCCGGACGAATTCTTCGCAGCGCAAAGTGTGGGAATTTGGTCCCTTTTTTTGCTGGCTGAATCGAAGAGGGTGCCCGAAAGGGAAAGAAAACACATGCCCACCGACATACGCACACGTACGAAGCCGGCGAACAGCGGCCAGAGAAGAAACGGGAGAAAAGAATCGTTCTTCCCAAGTTCCGTTGACGTTCGGTTTGGAAGTTCCCACAGCCTGGTGGACCCTATGCTCGTAGCATAAGTGCATAAGTTTCCCCCTTTTTTCCCACCGTGTCCGTGTGCGTGCGTGTGTGTGTGTGTGTGTGTGCTCCGGTCTCTTCTTCGCTCGCTTTAGATTGTTTACATCCTGTCGACGCACGAGGGTCGGAGGGCCATTGCGCTAGCGTGTGAGTGTGCGTGCGAAGGTTTATGGGTCAGCTGCAACTGGCGGCGTGGGAAAAGACCAACGAAGCGAACCCACGTCTGGTGCCTTGGTGCCTTGGGTCCAAGATGCAACATCGGTGCGAGAACGGGAGGGTCTCGCCGCTAGAACAAGCGAGAAACACACAGACGCACGCACGGACACAACGGAGAGCAGGGGATAGAACATGGAACAAGGGAATTTGGTTAAATTGTTAATCATGATAATGTTTATAATGTGCACAACCATGTGCGCCGTCTGCGCGGATGACGAGGGAATGTGATCTGGTACGGATCCGTTGTTCCGGCATTCACGTTTCGAATGCCGCCGGTGTCGGAGTCTGGTCGGATCGCTGAGGTCGACACTCGGGCGAAAAAAGTTGTTAAGTGACACACAAGTGATTCGTTTTTGGCGAAATCGATGATGAAAGTGAAGTGAGAATAATGAGCAAAGCGCAAAAACAAACACAAGAAGTGATAATACTCAAATGAATCTAGAAAAAACGCATAAAGTGAGCCAGTAAAGCAAAATTGAACAGTGAAACAGAAGTGCAAGTGTCTAAAATGGCTAATCCAAGCAAGATGAATCCACACGATCGGCACGACGAGTACGCATCGGAGAGTTATTTGCGCCGGATAAAGGCCGAAATCCGAAAGGTAATGTGAGAAAGTTGTGCAATTATTGTTTTAAATGAAAAAGTGATGCTAGTGACGGCAGAACCAAAATAAACCGAGAAGAAAAGAATGTTCGCCTAATGTGAATAGTTTACGCTCCATCAGAGGGTTGTGATTATGTGGATAATAGTTAATATGTGGAAGTTCTTTAAACTGTGATGAAGTGAACAAGATACAAGTACTGCTAGAAAGACTTAATTTGTGCAAAAACAGACGAATGTTTCACTAAAATCATGAAAACAAAGCGCAAACGGATTGCATACATTTTGGCGAACTTTTTAATTATTGATTGTTTTTCGTAACGTTCTTTACTGGATTGCGCTGTAGCACGTGTGTTTTGAGAAGGCAATTGATAACTTTGAGTTGTTATTGTATTGGTATACAAGTCTCTAGTTGTTTGTGTCTTTTTTATTATATCTCTAGCAATCGTATAGCTAGGAAGAGATTTAAAAAGTTTTTAATGGCAGAACCACTGGGCAGCCTACTCTAGAATACTCACTCTATGTTTGTATGAAGAATACTCTATGTTTGTTATTTTATTTTAAGTCAAAATTTTTCTATAAATTGCCATAAACAGTGTAGCAACAAAACAAAGCCAAAATTTTGTCAATTGAACTCATCAAATCGGCAAAATAGAATGAATCTCTGAACTTTTCCAGTAAAGCCTCGAATGAGCGCCTTAATACAGGCAATCATGTAGCATTTAAACAAATATCAAGTGTTTCCTATACCAGCTTTTTATATTTACATTTTAACTGCTTTAACTAATCAAATACAACAATTCATGCTTACTTTTTTACAGACAAATAAACCAATTATGGAAAAGAAACGTCGCGCTCGTATCAACAACTACCTGAACGATCTCAAGTCCCTGCTGTTGGACGCGATGAAAAAGGATGTATGTATTGACGCTTTTCGAGCTCTAGTGTCACACGTTTCGCACATCACTTTCACTAACACTGCTCCATCCCGCTCCCCTACAGCCGGTCCGTCACTCAAAGCTCGAGAAGGCGGACATTCTCGACCTTACCGTGAAGCATCTGCAGGACATTGAGCGCCGTCGGCTGAACGTGGCAATGGCCGTCGATCCGACGGTGCCGGAAAAGTTCGCCACCGGGTACCGTGAGTGTATCGACGAAATTGGCAAGTACTTCGACACGCTCGGCTCGGTGGACGAAGGGCTAAAGGCGCGCGTTCGCAAGCACCTCGAAAGCTGTCTCACTCTTCAACCGGGCAAACCGTTCCCGGCTGGTGCACCGTTCGGGTTTGCCGGTGTGCCACTGCAATCGCCGGACGACATCAACAACAACAGCAGCAGCAAGGGGTTCCTGAACCGTACCTTTGCCAACAACCTGTCGCTAATGTTCCCGGCGGGCATTCCTTTTCCCACCGGCGATACATCGTCGATCCCATTCCATCCGTTTCCTTTCTTTGGACCGCTGCGTGGTGCGACCCTACCGAATCCATCGTTCCCCGGTTACGGCAAAGACCCGCCAACGTCCCACATTCGACCACCAGGGAAAGAGTCACTCGAGGATAGACCGCCCAGTACGTCACTTACCGTGCCAAGTCCACCGGCAAGCCCTACGAATGGTGATGGAATGGCGGACAGTACGACGCTTAAAACTCCGATGGGAAAAACGGGCACACTGAGCGAACACAATATGGACCGACTGTTGTCCATCTTTCCAACACCACCCTCGCCAGAAGAACAGCCCAGTCGGAGTCGGTTGGGGAAGTTGGGACACCATTTTAGCAGCTCACCCTTCGTGCCAACGAAACGCGCCAGGACGAGTGTGGCCGGCGAAGACATTAGCATGGAGAAGGACGAAAGTGAAGAACAAGGCGAAAGCAGTCAAGGCCAAGAACGAAAGGAAAACGTCGATCAGGACGGGAAGGATAATCCGAACGGTGAGATGTGGCGACCTTGGTAAAAGGTGTGCCCGACGGCGAAACTAATCTTCGGCACGGGGTTATTCGTTCGTTCGATTTCAACGCAAAGCTTTAAGACAAGACAACCCGGGACGAATGCTTTAACTATAACGAGTAAGATTGAGCTTTAACTATTGCGTTGCAGTACTAGAGCTGTAAGAGGGGGGGCAGAGTGAAGGTCGAAAAGACGAGTTGGAGAAGCAAGAACAAAGATGGGTCAGGGATATAGGATAAGACGATAGAAAGCGCTACCTTTTTGAGGGATTTATTTGATCTAAATATAATATTGTGATATGAAGTGAAGAAATCATGGCTTGGAAATTCATTTGCCGCACATTAATCGATGGATTGAAGGTAAGCAAGACTTCTGGGAAGTCTTATTCATGAGTAGATAGTAGTTGTGAGCTGCACTAGCATCGATTGCATACATTTAGGCGTACCAAATGATAATTGCGATTTGGAACAGCTCGAAACGAAACACAAGCAGATTGCATACATTCGCCTTGAAGGTATACTAAAACAGAGAAAGAAGCGATCTGTTTTACATCCTTTTTTTCAACTTTAAATTCTTTTCCACTATCGATGTTCATTAACGTCCCTTAATCAACTGTGCCTCATTTTAGGCTGCAGATTAAGCGCGGGGAAAATCAAACCAAACCGGCTCGCACATCGGAAAACCGCGTGGCATAATTTTCGAGCGCCAGTGGTCCAGCCCGGCCCTTGACAATCGGCATACCTGGGGGTTCGAGTGTGGAGTGTTTGCCCGATGACAATATTGTTACTATTAATTACGATAACATTTATCGCCGTTTTGGGCAGCGAAGCCGTCGGACATGGGCGGTGATGAGGTGGTGTGTGCGAAAGAGATAAAATAAAGATAAAGTGAACGATATTAATTATATTAATTAAATATTTAATGTCTCCTGCCCCGGCGTCGGATTCGAACCGGAACCTCGGCAAGTCTCGGCAGACTCAACCGCAACCAGCCTCAGGGCAGCCTCGGCGTTGGAGGTAAATAGTAAAACATTGACATTATCATCGACTGTGGGCCACGGGAATGGAGTGGGAAAATGGGGGCGAACAGTGAAAAGCCGTCTGTGGGGCATAAACAGCAATAATAATAAAAATGGAGGCCGCAAATGCAAGGTGGAAAAGAAAAGCGTACAGGGAAGTGCATAAAATAATCTAAACGGAAACGGAACTCTGTATTCAATCCGTTCGATCGCAGTTCTCGACAGGGTTTTGGTTTGGGAAAGCGTGGACCGCTTACCGCTGCTGAATGTTACCGATGGAAAATGTCGTGTTGAGTTGAGGTTTTTTTTCTGTGCTTTGTTTTCCCGCCCGTTCGCTTCAACCCAATACGGTTTTGTTTTAAATGTTGTGATCGGTATTTAAAACACACCGGCCGGAAGTGTAGCGGTGGGTGAATAAATTTTAAAACAATCTTTATCACAGGAAGCGGAGAGAACGGTGCGATGGCGGTGGTAAAGCTGGCGAAGGGAAGGTGTAATTTTCCACCTCATTTAGGTCGACAGCCGAGAGAAGGAGAGAGAGAGAGTGTGTGATGATTTAATGACATCGGTGGAAACAGGGTCGATGAATCAGAACCAGAAGGACGATTTAACTAATAATCGGATCCTTTTTTCCAACATTTCAACTTCAGCGTGACGGACACCGATGTTACAATGGACGATCCATTTGAACGGTTGATCGGTTGTGGCGAAGTGAGGAAGGAGAGAATGCTAATGGAAAGAGAGATCAGAGATCAGAGTCGGAGTTTCCGGACCGGTCACCGAATCGTTCACCGGAAAATGAGTTCACAAAAAACAAGGGGGAAAATCGGTGTCCAGGGGGGATCCCAAAGCGCCCCAAAGTACCACAATTGAATATTGTGGTTTTCTATTTAAAAGAGTTCGCATGACCATTGACAGGGACTGGCGGAGAAAACGGGGGAGAAACGGGGGACAATATTTTAAATTTCCCAAACCTCCCCCGTACTAGTTCTGGGCCATGTTTTTACAACCATCCTCCCTAAAGCGACATCTGAAAGCGACGAAGCGAAATAACACATGTCCATGGCACGTTCCTTCAAAACCTGGTACGGCGATTAAACGTTTTCGTCGGTACCGGTACCGGTGTATCCTTTCACGCTGCTATATGCATATCCCCGGTGGAAAAGAAGTCCTGGTTCTCTGGTCTCTCTGGTGTGCCGGAAGCCTGGAGTGCCAAAAGCCACTTGAAGTGTGTGACAAGTGGCGGTTCTTAAAAGAGGAGTCTTCATATCACGTTGCCCAACTCCTTTCTTCCTATTGGAGCGGATCTTCCAAAGACCAAAGCGTGGACCGGGTGGAAGTAATGCTCAACCCTGCTCCAACGCTTGTCCGTCTCCCCCAGAACCTCGCAATGTTTGATTGTTTTTGGGAAGCACGAGATTTCGAACCAGACGGTCGGTCGGTCGGTCGCTTTGCCGGTGGAAAGTTTGTACGACTTTTCCCCGTTCACGGTTGAGGAATTATTTGTGGATCGAGCCGTCAGAAAACGGGATTGCCATTACGGCGGGCAACAGCAACACAAAAAAACAGATGGAAAAAGTGAAGCGAAGAGTTGAAAAAGAATCAAAACATTCACACGACCCACCGACAAACACACACACACACGCACACCGACACACAAACACGTGCAGTGCCAAATAAAACAAGCGTCAAAAGGGACGGAAACCATTATTTAACCTTCATCCGCATTTCTTCTCTGCCATAAAACTTCCATGCGGCGACGGCTCGTGCCACGTGAGTTTCGGGAAGCATCAGGACCTTCCCGACCATACCAAACCAAACCAAGTCATCAGCTGGAGCTGGTCGGGAGATGGTTAATCTTTCACTCGTTTGACCGGGGTCACGGATTTTCTGCGACTTTTCTGCTACCCGTGAAAGCTCGGCGGGGGGGATGGGGTGAGAATCCTGGGTCCTTCCGGGCGCACGGTATAACTTCAATTGGAGTTTCTACCGCTTCTTATCCCACTCCTGTTGGGTGGGAGGCGATACTTTATTATATATTTATTCACATATAATACGGCAAAACAGGAGCAACAGGTGGTTTCAGATACCGAGTTGGTGCGGTTCTTGCTGCTGTTGGGTTTTCACTGTCATTAACCGGAGTGATAGGATGATAAGGGGGAGGGAGAAAAGGAAGGGGGGACTATACTTATGGTCGGTGAATCATAACATGAAATTTGATACAATTAATTACACTAAAACATAACGCTGATGCGTATGCTCGAATGGGTAAACCTTAAGGCTGTTGAGCGGATTGCATACATTTAGGGGTGAATATACGATTCCAGGAAAGCGAAGCTGCTGGGGAAATTATTTTGCTACTGAATTTTGTAGTACCAAGAAAACAAATCGCATATTTGGGGTAAAGTTAAGTTTCTGCTAAAAATAGTGGATACCAACTTATGCGATTGATATCAGCGTTTTTTCCATCTTTTATATGTAATTGTACAGATAGGTATTTTTTACTCCGAAGTAATATTAACAATGGGCAAGGCATATTGAAAAGTGTGCAGCTATTTATAATACAACAATTTTACGAAACTATTTTTGTTAATAGATAGTTTTCGGTTGAATTTTGAAATCGATTTTTCACTTGCATACCTTCAGGCGCATCCCATATTTCATGCGAATCGCTAGTGAGCGGCCGTCGTTCTCTTTTATCTTGCGTTCTAAATACACTATTTATGAAAAACAAGCATTCCTGGTCGTGTGTTTTATTCTTTAACTAAAAAGGAATCTATTTGTGTATAAATGTTGTGCTTTACAATTAAAAATACTGCAATCTACATCTAAGAAACTCCTAAAACAAACAGTATTTGGTGACAGTATTTTTTAAATTATAACTCGTTTAAAAAAAAAACAGCCAGCATTCATCAAAGCTCCAATAAAAGCAAATCGCACCCGAAATCGAATTCTAAATTGCATATCAACGCAGCAACTCAAATGCAAACGGCAACCGAAATGCTTTTGAAGTGAAATTGTTCTTCCAATGCGACACGCTTGTTTTTGTTTTATCTCTCCTGCATATGTATATTTGCTCCCGGAAAAAGGCTGTTTGTGCGCCCAAAAAAAAAAAAAGCGAGCAAAGAAAAGCAAAAGTTAAAATCAAATTTCTTACTAATCACAAACAGAAGAACCCACCACAGTACCCGAAATGATCGTCCCGTGTATGTGTTATGATTGTCGACAGCACTGCCACATTTTTTGTTGGTGTGTCGTTCAAGCGCCTAAAACTTCCCCAACCAGAAAGAGCCAAATAGACGACGGCAACTGTACAGCCACAACAAAAAAACGACAAGGCTCCAATAAAAAAGCTGCCAAATGGCTAGAGAAAAGTTTTTTAGGTTTTGGGTAGGGGAAACAAAAGCGACCAACAAGAAGCTTCTTAAATAACGACACGAAAACAAAAGCAAGGAATCCTATAAAAGGATAACAAAATTCCCGAGCGCATTAAAACCAAACCTCCCACCCCCACGAAAGCGACCGTTACCGCCACCAACCACGTTCGGTCGAAAAATGCGCCTGCATGTATGTAATAACCGCCTTTTTATTTCGCCGCGCGAAAGAAAAACTCGCGATTTTCGCGACTCGATCACAGCGTGGTACGGCAAAAAAGGAGAATAAAGAATGAATAAATAAAGTAGCATAAATATTATATCAGTTGATGATCAACGGTATGGCAGTTTGGTGGACGGCGAGCAAGCGGTCGGTGTCCAATGTTTGTCCATGCGCCTGCATGTATGTAGCAAGTGTGTCTTTTGCTTGCTTGTTCGAGTTGCTTTGCGTTTTTAATTTAGATGATCCGACTTTCTTTCTCTTCTTTTTCCTGCTCCTGTGTTGCATTATGTGTGTGTGGTTCGTCCTTTCCACAGCCACACTGCCAGTGGTCAGACAGTGCTTATGCTAACTGTTTCTGTTACCATTCGTTCGTTCGTTGCGCAAAACTGGATTTCTCGCTCTCTCTATCGCTCATGTTTTAGCCATGACTTCTAACCACCTACATTTCACTTTTCTTATCAGCGCATTCGACGCAACAACAACAGAAACAAAAAATCGCATCGTTCTTATTTAGCAAAACAAGAAACATAGAGTGCAAAAAGCGAGGCAGGAAAAAAAACGGGCACCAACAACTACCAGCAGAGCGCTCGTCGCAGGGCAAGCATATGCAGCAGCAACAACGTACTAGCTGCATCCTTCGCATCCATACATTCACACCCTTGTGAATCCTTCCCGTACAGACGAGACGAGACGGTGATCGTTCGCTCGTTCCATCACTTGCCCCCCCCAGCAAACGAGCGGCAGAGGAAAGGGAGAAGGGAGCGAGAGAGAGAGAGACGAAGAGGGCACACTGTCAAGTGACGATGTACATGGTTAAAAGCCAAAAAGTATGCAACACTTACTACTTTATATGTTAACTCGCTGCTACGTACGTGTACGTCGGCCTGGTGGTCGTCGTCGTCGTCGTCGTCGTAGTCGTCATCGTCAGCAGCATCGTGTGTCCAGTGCCGGGGACACCTCTTTGATTTGCGACGTTTTGCAAACGTGCGAGCGAGAACGTTAGCGCCTGCAAGCGAGCAAGCGCTCGTATGCATTCTCTATTCGATTTAGATTTTTACCCCGTCACAGTGGTCGCACACATAGGCAAGCGAGATGGCATGCAGATCTCTACATACTCCGGCGAGCGAATAAGCGGGAACGATCACACACACACAGACAGGCGCGCGCGGGACCAACAATGCGCTAAATAAAATAATAACAAACAAAACTATTGCTTTTTTAAATTATACTTTTTTGCACCGTTTGCCCATTTTCCCCGTCGTCAGTTAGCCGGTCGGTTATCGTTGTCGTCGTAGTAGATGGATTTCTCATCCTGTTTTGCGAAATGGCCAAACGGTTTCCGCGAGTGTCCTTTTTCGTTTTTTTTTTTCGTTTTTTTTTTGGTGCGGCCAATACGTACCGACGGACAAGTGGGAAAAATACATGAACGCTTGTGAGAAACACCGCACGGCACTCCTGCGTGACTTCCGTCCGGTCTACGGTTGGAAGAAAAATGTCCGCCCTTTGCGTCCTGGCCACGCCATACATAATACAAATATGAGTGCACAGTTTTATTCCACAGCTTATTTTTTTCTCGCTTTCGTCCGCCTCCCTCACAAACCCCCCGTTTTCCAATCCCGCTGCATCTTAGTTTGTTCCTTTTTCTGCATCGGACCACCAGAGGAGCCTAGCGTTGCCTGGTAGTGGATGTCGATTGGTCAATATAATATGGCATAAGTTCGTTCGACTGGGGGCTCCTGCAAGGGAGAAGTGTGGGAAGGTTTGGAGGTTTTTCTTTTTTACGTTCGCCGATGCTTTCGCGTGTGTGAGGCGGGAAAAAAAAACGCGGTGCCACACAAACCCCGGGCACCGAAAACCACTCGGTCGGCCGGCCGAACGTCGATTGGTTCAAGGCGCGTTTTTTGTTTTTGCTGACCAGTCTGCAAGAGGGACTTGATGTGGGGTACGGCATGGAGAGGGTGGAACGAGATGCTGGAATATCGATGAAGAGAGCGAGAGCGAGTTCCCTCCGTGTGTGTGTGTGTGTGTGTGTGGGTGTCATTTTTTTCCGCCTCCTGAACTCCTAAAGTGGCAAAAAGGAAAAACTCCGGAGATGCAGATTTTTGGTGGAGGCTTCGGGAAATTGACGCACATGTCGCGCCACGGGGGTCGCACTGATGGGGTGCTAAGATTTTTTTCTCCCCCTCGCATGTGTGTGTGTGGGGGGGAGGGAGAGGTCGCTTTTCCTTCCTCTCCTTACGTTTCCCCCCCGTTTAACCCGCGCGATTGCAAAAAATGGCCTCCAACGCTGTAACGGAAGCACAGGATGTGGAGTCTTTTGGGCAGAATTCATCAGTTTTTTTTCCCTATGCATGCGTGTGTGTGTGTATGGACAAACGAACGTACGCATTCAGCACCGGGTGCTCCAGTGTGTGTGTGTGCGTGTCCTTCCCATTTTCCCAAACGCCGATCTGCGGCCCGAGCTGCTCAAGTGGTTTCGAAGAAAAACGATTGAAACAAACGCCTGGCTAGATTTGTTTCTCGCCCGTTTTGTCCTTTGGCCCCGTGCTTTCCTTTTTCGGGCCAATACATACACGCACACACACACACACACTGATGGTCAACTAGGCCTCACACGCACATAGTTTTTTTCGCTGCCTTCTGTCGCCAGTTTTTCTTTTTTGTGTGTAATCCTTCTCGTGCGTTACGATGCGTCGTCGTTGCAGGCTTTTCCGATGCACTTTTTTTTATCCCTCGGTTCTCTTTGTTCGTTCGTGTATGTGTGTGGGCTTTTCTTTTCCCTCCCCCCGAAAGCCTAGATTGCTTTGGGGTTTTTTTTTCTTCATTTACTTGTTTCGGTCGGATCGGTTTGCTTTTCTTTTATTGTCCGCTTTTAAAACACACACACGCCATTTCGGGTTTTCTCTTTTTCATTCCTCCCATTTTGCTACATCTTTTTGTCATGTTAAGTTATCTTCTGTTGCTTGTAGTTGTTTAACGTTCTGTGTGCGTGTTGTTTTTCCTTGTTTCGCTGTGTGTTGTTTTTTTTTGTACCTTCCTTTTGTACACTTTGCTTTTCACTAAAACCCCTTTCCTTGTTGTCTTCTTTTGTGTGTTTGTGTGTGTTTGCTTGTTTCTTCCTATTGTATCATTTCCCGTTTCACCCGTTTTAGCTTGTGGGATTAGTTTTCCCTAGTGTTGTTGGCCGTTTTTTCTTCCCACACACACACACGCGGTGGCTCAATCGGGTTCGTTTTTCTTTGCGATTTTTCACGGGCGGGGGCTATAATAACGACGACGGTGTCTACGATGATGATGATGCTGGCCGTGTGCGACTGGTAGCCAGCACACAACACGCCTTTTATTGCGCCGTGTCGGTGGGAGGCTGCAAAACTGCACCACAGCTCCTTATCTGTCGGCCATTGCGGGGACGCACCATGGGTCGCCCGGGACCAAGTGGATGTTGTTAGTTTTTAGTGTGTTCGTACGGCGTTCGCCTCCTTTTTGTTCTGTCAATTTGAAACGGCCTCCTACACAGCGGAGAACACTGGTGCGGCCAGCCCGATTTTTTTGTTTTAGGTTTTGTTTCCCGTGCGTTTAGCGCGTCCGCGAGTTTTGGAGTGCGTTTAATGGTTTTCCATTGAGCGAACGGGAGCGCAAGTGCTGCCGCTTCGGAACGCGGACCATCGGTGCTACTCGGTCGCTCGTGTCGGTCGCGTACGGTTTTCCTTTTCCCACCAGGCCGGGCAGGTGGCGCGGGCCGTTTTCTATTGCAATAGGTTTTGTTTTTCCGTGAAGGTTTTTGCAAAAACCCGCTTACTTACTGCTTTTGTTTTGTGAGGTTGGGAAATTTTTCTTGTTTTACCCGGAGCAGGGACCGGCGGTGGTAAGAGCAAAAGCGCGTATGCGCGACGGTTTGCGGTGGCGTAGATTGCTGCTGGGTGAAGGCAGGAAACCTTATTCGTCTTTTACTGCCGACCGACAGCCAGCCCAGTTAGCAAAAAGCCTACATGTACGCACAAAAGGGTGGGTGAAAAATCAAAATCTCAATTAGAAATATGAAATGGCCACTCACCGGGTTTGCTTGCCGGTGTGCTGCTGCAGTGGGAACGCATTTCCCTGGCGCAGACCTCAGGCAACAAACATGGATGCCACCGTACATGGCTCATCGTATATTCCATTATTATGGACATAAATTAAAAAAGTGCATTCAATATTTTTTAAATTAATTTATGAAGCACCCATTTCATCAACGCACACAAAGCACACGACGGGAAAAGTCTGTTCGGTGCGCAACGTTTCGTTTAGACGAGAACTACAATAACTCCTCTTTTGCACGACGCTTTAGGAGCCTTCGGGAATAGCTTTTTTCCTTCGTCGAGAGTGTCTTTTAGATGAAATGACCATAAAAAGCAATTACCGATGTCTAATAAATCCATTTTACTGTTCAAAAATCCATTCCCTGTATGGTTTTCTTCATTCATGAGGTCTCCGGCTCTAACAACTCGTCACCAAATTAACCTTTTCTTCGGAAAAAGCACACAACACGATTTACTCAGCGCATTTTATCTAATAAAAATTAAAATATTAACCCACCCACACACACTTAATTATCTCGAAAAAGGGTTCACGTCCGCTTTGTGCGACAGTCGACGGATCATCGTAAAGAAAAACGACGAAACCAAACAAAAAACGTTAAGCTGAAGTGATGATGACGATGTAAAATGGGATTCATTATAATGGGGCCCAGCCGTGATGGCAAAACAGCGAAATGAAATATTGAAACACTTACCTACCGGCCGTCACCATCTGGAGCGCCCACTTTTCCCGCCAGCCAAAATAGGAAAACCATAAATAGACGAGAAGATCAGGACGCTTCGTCAAAAACGTCACACGACAAAGTCTGAAGAACAAAGTAGCCATCGACCGAACCGGTGTGTCACCGCAGCCGAAGCAATTCTGCGTGGTTTCGCAGTATGTTTTCGCTTGCCACACACCGGAAAAGTGGCGGAAAGGACTTTTGCACCAAAAATTGTGAAACCGTATGCTTTTGTTTTCCGTTTCCGTGTTGTGGGCCCCCCCAAAAAAAAAACGGAGTTTGAAGTCCTAAAGTCCGGTGGTGAACGGTGGGCGAGAGAGCTAAAAATCATGAAATATGGAAATGATTTGCATACAAACTTAATTGAGGTTTAATTATAAAATTACATTCCACCGGAGTGTGGCCGGTGTGTGCGCTCCCCGGGTTGGGAGAGTATTTACAGCTTTTACTCCTTTAAATATAATTAAAACGAGTTTTAATCGTATTCAAATTTTATGCAACCACCGTCGTCGTCGTAGCCCTCCCCCCCTAAATGGCGGCAATATGGAAGGAAAGGAGTGTATTTATACTTGTTTTCTTTTTTTCCTATTGCATTTCTTCTAGGGACATCAACAAGAGGGAGGAGAAGGTGGGGAAGAGGGAGAGGGGAAAGGGCTGTCCGGTCACAATTAAAAATGCCCAAAGAAAAAGATGACGCTGGTCTGCAATGATGATGATGCTGGGAGTTGGACAAATGCTAATTTTGCATACATTTAGGCGTCGCGAGCTTCGGTTGTAGTTGCTGGTTCCGAGCGATCCATCGTTTGAAGCGTACTATTTTACGATTGTTCTGTATAAGTTCTGCCATAATTAATGTCTGGTTGTGTACATTCATCGCTTTCGGCGAACATCAATGTAGAAATTGGCATCCATTTGTGTCGCTTGATGGTACGAACGCGGACGCTCGATCGTGGGAATTGAAATGCGAAATTGTGTTGACCAAATCGCGATTTTCTTAGTTTGATTTTGAGCTTCATTTGTGATTTTATTTGCATCTCATACTAAGGCAGACGCTTGTGCAAATTAGACCGGAATTAATCATGTCTTACCATTATTCTAACAACACCTCAGACTCATTGTCCTAATGCTGTTCTCATTATTACTCGGCATCGTTAGCTTCAGTACCCTTTTTATCCCTCTGAAGTATATTTGTATTTGTAACAACCTGCACCTGTAACGCATGCATTTGCCCGAAGCTAAATCTCAGCCGGGCGTTACCAAACACAACTAAAATAACAATAGACAAAAATGGCGTACAAAACGAGCGGGTGGAAAAAAAGAAATCCAGATGCACATCTTACACATGCATCTTTGCTTGGAAAATGCTCACACAGGATGCACAAGCGCGCCGTCCGACATTGTTCGCCGGTGCCTTCTGGAGTTCGTCACCGGAGGCGATGGACCAGCTCATGTCACTGATGGCGGCCACTCACGGGAAAAGCTGCTTTCCGCCTGTTCGTCGAACTTTTGTTGTTATCTTTTTTTTGTCGTGTTTTAGCTACCTCGCAAGAACGCTTTGTTGTTCCCGCACATCCTTTTTCTTGGACACCGGCTCGACACACTTGCCTCTCCATTATTTAAACACAATTAGAAACACAATATGGAGCACCCGCACAGAACAGAGCCCGCAAGAAATAAAATTAACAAAGGCAATTGCACTTCAATCAAAAGGCGTCGTCCCGTTCAGCCGGCCCCCACATTGCCCAACAGCAGGGCAAGGAAAATTTTTCTTTCATGCCCAAAGACATCATCTACCCTGGTATGCGAGCGCTATCTGTCCCATGGCGTCCCGGAAGCGATCTTTTACAAGGACCCCGTCCCTTTTTTTACGGCTCTCCTTCTTTGCTGGCGCTGCTCGGCAGTCTTCGCTCGGAATCCTGCCGATCCAAAGAACTGCCCTAAGAGCATCCGTTCTCGCTTTTTTTTTCAGTTACTTTTGCATACAGCGTTTCCCATGCGAGAAGTCCCTCCTTGTTAATAGCACGTGTTTGTTTGCATAAATGTTTGTCTTCGTGTGTGTGTGTGTGCGAGTGTGTTTGCACACTTACACATTCCGGTGTCTGCGCTTCCAAGTGTGACTTGGAAGTGTGCGTTCTTGAGCCTTTTGTGCCAACACACACACAACGCCATGTCAACACACTTCACCCCGATCAGATCCTGCTTCAGTGTGATGCAGCTATTTCTATTGTTTCGCTCGCCATTTGCTTACAGGATGGAGTCGCATAAAGTCAAACAGTGGACGCAGGCAAGCCCACATTCCAGGGAGACGAACCGTAATAAGATTTGGAGTGGCTACGGGTCCAATACACCGGGCACGCTAACTTTGCAATTGCGCTTGACTTCATACACTTTTGGACGAGATTTCCGTTCGGCGAATCGAGCGTAGGTGTTAAGCAAACAATAGCAAGTGCGCAGGAAGCGGAAAAACTCGGACATGCGGGTCTCATCTCAAGATACCCTCTCGGGGAAGGAAGAGGCCTTCTCCTGGTGTGTGTTTTTTTTTTTGTAGTTGTTGTTGCTCCGTTGTGCAACTTTACCGTCAAATGTGTTATGTTCCTTCACCGGCAATTGCGGTATCCGGTTACTTGCTGCAGTTACTTGGGACTCGGGAGTTGGCGGCCCACCCGGTACAGCTACTTCGTGATTTCATTGATCTTCTCGCTTTGAGAAAATAGAAAGAAGTGTGATTGGTTTCGTCCGTTGTTCCAAACAAACTGAAATTCAATTTCCCCTTTTGTATCGGGAAAACAATGGTGGGTTTTGAAAGCTTTTCCTTTTTGATATTGTGTGCAATTTAAAGAAAACACTCTCCTTCTTGAAAAGATCTTGCTTTAAAGTTTCATCTCGTTGCAGTACATTGCATGCTTTCATTTCTCTCTACATTTAAGCATGAAAGTATGCAATTTGTGTATGACATTTAAAGAACACGAAAATGCGGTGAGAAATGTTGGTTTTTTAATGTTTTTTATTATTTTTGTAAGAAAAGCGTCAAGAAAAAAGTGCTTTACTATTGCGAAATATAAATAAAGCCTTCAAAGGGACAATAAAAGACCCAATCTTCACTTTAATTACTTCCCTTTGCCTTCAAAATTCACCATTAAATCAAGAGCATCGATTTTAATCCATCTCCACCACACATGAAGCAATTCCAGCGTTCTTTCTACCCCATTCTTTTGTTTCCAATTCTTTACCCGCCCGATTAGCCGATAAACACCTTCCACGAAACAACACACATCTTATGCTCATTCAACAAAATGCGCTTGCAATGTAAAATGCCACCCGAGAGAGTCTTCATTGACTCGTGAAATTAGCACATTAGAAGACAAACCAGAAAAGCAAAGCAAACGGGAACGAAACGGGGCTTGCGAGCAAATGAGAATCGTAATCGGGTCCCACCGATCCCCTCCCACCGCTCTTGCGCATCCTCTCCCCTCCTCCAAAACACGAAACCCGTCTCATAATGTATGCAAAAACCATCGACGAGCGAAATTGGCTTCGGTACAGTGGGAAGAAACAAATGGAAAACGAAAAGCAGAAACAAAACGAATGCTCATCGAATGCGAATACGAGTACGATGGGATGAATGCTCAGAATAAATATACGGCGGCTATAAGTCATCGGTATCGAACGTCGATCGAGACGAAAGGGTACTTCCCTATTAAGTGAGGACACACACACACACACACCGTCAGGACCAAGAAGCCCTCATTTGGATCGGAAGCTACTTCCAATATAAAAAAAACCCGCGAACGAAAGGAGACAGAGAACTAGCACCCGTCGAAGAAAAGCGAATGGAAAGCAAGCGTGTTTTTCCCGACCTCCCGACTCTCCCAGTGTGCCACCGTGGCACCCTGGCCCTGCCTATTAATTAGTGAAAAAGTATCGTGTAATTAAGAAAAATGCCACGTTTAATTGCTAATTGAGTTTCTGCCTGCCAGTGGCCGGCGGAACTGCGAGGGTCGACATTCGAAGCTACCGAAGCCGCCTGGCACACCGGGAGCCCACACCGCCTTCTGTTTTAATCACCTAATTACGTGACTATAACATTTGAAAGGAATCGAAATAAATAAATTAAATATAGGAGGAAAAATATTACGCGTTCCAAGCCATTCCTTCTTCAAGTTCCGAGGGCCTCAGGTACGAGGCGCGAACATTACCAGTGAGCCTTACCGGTGCCTTCTTTGGGTGGTGGTGGCGGTGGTTTGTGGGTGGCCAAATGGTTTGGGTAACCTATGAGTGGAAAATGTGGTAAAAAA
>KZ062307.1:27386-65987 GCA_002091835.1 Anopheles maculatus
AACGCTGTAACGGAAGCACAGGATGTGGAGTCTTTTGGGCAGAATTCATCAGTTTTTTTCCCTATGCATGTGTGTGTGTGTATAGATCAAACTGCAGGACAAACGAACGTACGCATTCAGCACCGGGTGCTCCAGTGTGTGTGTGTGCGTGTCCTTCCCATTTTCCCAAACGCCGATCTGCGGCCCGAGCTGCTCAAGTGGTTTCGAAGAAAAACGATTGAAACAAACGCCTGGCTAGATTTGTTTCTCGCCCGTTTTGTCCTTTGGCCCCGTGCTTTCCTTTTTCGGGCCAATACATACACGCACACACACACACACACTGATGGTCAACTAGGCCTCACACGCACATAGTTTTTTTCGCTGCCTTCTGTCGCCAGTTTTTCTTTTTTGTGTGTAATCCTTCTCGTGCGTTACGATGCGTCGTCGTTGCAGGCTTTTCCGATGCACTTTTTTTTTATCCCTCGGTTCTCTTTGTTCGTTCGTGTATGTGTGTGGGCTTTTCTTTTCCCTCCCCCCGAAAGCCTAGATTGCTTTGGGGGTTTTTTTCGGTCGGATCGGTTTGCTTTTCTTTTATTGTCCGCTTTTAAAACACACACACGCGCCATTTCGGGTTTTCTCTTTTTCATTCCTCCCATTTTGCTACATCTTTTTGTCATGTTAAGTTATCTTCTGTTGCTTGTAGTTGTTTAACGTTCTGTGTGCGTGTTGTTTTTCCTTGTTTCGCTGTGTGTTGTTTTTTTTCTGTACCTTCCTTTTGTACACTTTGCTTTTCACTAAAACCCCTTTCCTTGTTGTCTTCTTTTGTGTGTGTTTGTGTGTGTGTTTGCTTGTTTCTTCCTATTGTATCATTTCCCGTTTCACCCGTTTTAGCTTGTGGGATTAGTTTTCCCTAGTGTTGTTGGCCGTTTTTTCTTCCCACACACACACACACGCGGTGGCTCAATCGGGTTCGTTTTTCTTTGCGATTTTTCACGGGCGGGGGCTATAATAACGACGACGGTGACTACGATGATGATGATGCTGGCCGTGTGCGACTGGTAGCCAGCACACAACACGCCTTTTATTGCGCCGTGTCGGTGGGAGGCTGCAAAACTGCACCACAGCTCCTTATCTGTCGGCCATTGCGGGGACGCACCATGGGTCGCCCGGGACCAAGTGGATGTTGTTAGTTTTTAGTGTGTTCGTACGGCGTTCGCCTCCTTTTTGTTCTGTCAATTTGAAACGGCCTCCTACACAGCGGAGAACACTGGTGCGGCCAGCCCGATTTTTTTGTTTTAGGTTTTGTTTCCCGTGCGTTTAGCGCGTCCGCGAGTTTTGGAGTGCGTTTAATGGTTTTCCATTGAGCGAACGGGAGCGCAAGTGCTGCCGCTTCGGAACGCGGACCATCGGTGCTACTCGGACGCTCGTGTCGGCCGCGTACGGTTTTCCTTTTTCCACCAGTCCGGGCAGGTGGCGCGGGCCGTTTTCTATTGCAATAGGTTTTGTTTTTCCGTGAAGGTTTTTCCCGCTTACTTACTGCTTTTGTTTTGTGAGGTTGGGAAATTTTTCTTGTTTTTCCCGAAGCAGAGACCGGCGGTGGTAAGAGCAAAAGCGCGTATGCGCGACGCGTTTGCAGTGGCGTAGATTGCTGCTGGGTGAAGGCAGGAAACCTTATTCGTCTTTTACTGCCGACCGACAGCCAGCCCAGTTAGCAAAAAGCCTCCATGTACGCACAAAAGGGTGGGTGAAAAATCAAAATCTCAATTAGAAATATGAAATGGCCACTCACCGGGTTAGCTTGCCGGTGTGCTGCTGCAGTGGGAACGCATTTCCCTGGTGCAGACCTCAGGCAACAAACATGGATGCCACCGTACATGGCTCATCGTATATTCCATTATTATGGACATAAATTAAAAAAGTGCATTCAATATTTTTTAAATTAATTTATGAAGCACCCATTTCATCAACGCACACAAAGCACACGACGGGAAAAGTCTGTTTGGTGCGCAACGTTTCGTTTAGACGAGAACTACAATAACTCCTCTTTTGTACGACGCTTTAGGAGCTTTCGGGAAATGCTTTTTTCCTTCGTCGAGAGTGTCTTTTAGATGAAATGACCATAAAAAGCAATTATCGATGTCTAATAAATCCATTTTCCTGTTCAAAAATCAATTCCCGGTATGGTTTTCTTCATTACTAAGGTCTCCGGCTCTAACAACTCGTCACCAAATTAACCTTTTCTTCGGAAAACGCACACAACACGATTTTACTCAGCGCATTTTATCTAATAAAAATTAAAATATTAACCCACCCACACACACTTAATTATCTCGAAAAAGGGTTCACGTCCGCTTTGTGCGACAGTCGACTGGTCATCGTAGAGAAAAACGACGAAACCAAACAAAAAACGTTAAGCTGAAGTGATGATGACGATGTAAAATGGGATTCATTATAATGGGGCCCAGCCGTGATGGCAAAACAGCGAAATGAAATATTGAAACACTTACCTACCGGCCGTCACCATCTGGAGCGCCCACTTTTCCCGCCAGCCAAAATAGGAAAACCATAAATAGACGAGAAGATCAGGACGCTTCGTCAAAAACGTCACACGACAAAGTCTGAAGAACAAAGTAGCCATCGACCGAACCGGTGTGTCACCGCAGCCGAAGCAATTCTGCGTGGTTTCGCAGTATGTTTTCGCTTGCCACACACCGGAAAAGTGGCGGAAAGGACTTTTGCACCAAAAATTGTGAAACCGTATGCTTTTGTTTTCCGTTTCCGTGTTGTGGGCCCCCCCAAAAAAAAAACGGAGTTTGAAGTCCTAAAGTCCGGTGGTGAAAGGTGGGCGAGAGAGCTAAAAATCATGAAATATGGAAATGATTTGCATACAAACTTAATTGAGGTTTAATTATAAAATTACATTCCACCGGAGTGTGGCCGGTGTGTGCGCCCCTCCGGGTTGGGAGAGTATTTACAGCTTTTACTCCTTTAAATATAATTAAAACGAGTTTTAATCGTATTCAAATTTTATGCAACCACCGTCGTCGTCGTAGCCCTCCCCCCCTAAATGGCGGCAATATGGAAGGAAAGGAGTGTATTTATACTTGTTTTCTTTTTTTCCTATTGCATTTCTTCTAGGGACATCAACAAGAGGGAGGAGAAGGTGGGGAAGAGGGAGAGGGGAAAGGGCTGTCCGGTCACAATTAAAAATGCCCAAAGAAAAAGATGACGCTGGTCTGCGATGATGATGATGCTGGGAGTTGGACAAATGCTAATTTTGCATACATTTAGGCGTCGCGAGCTTCGGTTGTAGTTGCTGGTTCCGTGCGATCCATCGTTTGAAGCGTACTATTTTACGATTGTTCTGTATAAGTTCTGCCATAATTAATGTCTGGTTGTGTACATTCATCGCTTTCGGCGAACATCAATGTAGAAATTGGCATCCATTTGTGTCGCTTGATGGTACGAACGCGGTCGCTCGATCGTGGGAATTGAAATGCGAAATTGTGTTGACCAAATCGCGATTTTCTTAGTTTGATTTTGAGCTTCATTTGTGATTTTATTTGCATCTCATACTAAGGCAGACGCTTGTGCAAATTAGACCGGAATTAATCATGTCTTACCATTATTCTAACAACACCTCAGACTCATTGTCCTAATGCTGTTCTCATTATTACTCGGCATCGTTAGCTTCAGTACCCTTTTTATCCCTCTGAAGTATATTTGTATTTGTAACAACCTGCACCTGTAACGCATGCATTTGCCCGAAGCTAAATCGCAGCCCAGCGTTACCAAACACAACTAAAATAACAATAGACAAAAATGGCGTACAAAACGAGCGGGTGGAAAAAAAGAAATCCAGATGCACATCTTACACATGCATCTTTGCTTGGAAAATGCTCACACAGGATGCACAAGCGCGCCGTCCGACATTGTTCGCCGGTGCCTTCTGGAGTTCGTCACCGGAGGCGATGGACCAGCTCATGTCACTGATGTCGGCCACTCACGGGAAAAGCTGCTTTCCGCCTGTTTGTCGAACTTTTCTTGTTATCTTTTTTTTGTCGTGTTTTAGCTACCTCGCAAGAACGCTTTGTTGTTCCCGCACATCCTTTTTCTTGGACACCGGCTCGACACACTTGCCTCTCCATTATTTAAACACAATTAGAAACACAATATGGAGCACCCGCACAGAACAGAGCCCGCAAGAAATAAAATTAACAAAGGCAATTGCACTTCAATCAAAAGGCGTCGTCCCGTTCAGCCGGGCCCCACATTGCCCAACAGCAGGGCAAGGAAAATTTTTCTTTCATGCCCAAAGACATCATCTACCCTGGTATGCGAGCGCTATCTGTCCCACGGCGTCCCGGAAGCGATCTTTTACAAGGACCCCGTCCCTTTTTTTACGGCTCTCCTTCTTTGCTGGCGCTGCTCGGCAGTCTTCGCTCGGAATCCTGCCGATCCAAAGAACTGCCCTAAGAGCATCCGTTCTCGCTTTTTTTTTCAGTTACTTTTGCATACAGCGTTTCCCATGCGAGAAGTCCCTCCTTGTTAATAGCACGTGTTTGTTTGCATAAATGTTTGTCTTCGTGTGTGCGTGTGTGCGAGTGTGTTTGCACACTTACACATTCCGGTGTCTGCGCTTCCAAGTGTGACTTGGAAGTGTGCGTTCTTGAGCCTTTTGTGCCAACACACACACAACGCCATGTCAACACACTTCACCCCGATCAGATCCTGCTTCAGTGTGATGCAGCTATTTCTATTGTTTCGCTCGCCATTTGCTTACAGGATGGAGTCGCATAAAGTCAAACAGTGGACGCAGGCAAGCCCACATTCCAGGGAGACGAACCGTAATAAGATTTGGAGTGGCTACGGGTCCAATACACCGGGCACGCTAACTTTGCAATTGCGCTTGACTTCATACACTTTTGGACGAGATTTCCGTTCGGCGAATCGAGCGTAGGTGTTAAGCAAACAATAGCAAGTGCGCAGGAAGCGGAAAAACTCGGACATGCGGGTCTCATCTCAAGATACCCTCTCGGGGAAGGAAGAGGCCTTCTCCTGGTGTGTGTTTTTTTTTTTGTAGTTGTTGTTGCTCCGTTGTGCAACTTTACCGTCAAATGTGTTATGTTCCTTCACCGGCAATTGCGGTATCCGGTTACTTGCTGCAGTTACTTGGGACTCGGGAGTTGGCGGCCCACCCGGTACAGCTACTTCGTGATTTCATTGATCTTCTCGCTTTGAGAAAATAGAAAGAAGTGTGATTGGTTTCGTCCGTTGTTCCAAACAAACTGAAATTCAATTTCCCCTTTTGTATCGGGAAAACAATGGTGGGTTTTGAAAGCTTTTCCTTTTTGATATTGTGTGCAATTTAAAGAAAACACTCTCCTTCTTGAAAAGATCTTGCTTTAAAGTTTCATCTCGTTGCAGTACATTGCATGCTTTCATTTCTCTCTACATTTAAGCATGAAAGTATGCAATTTGTGTATGACATTTAAAGAACACGAAAATGCGGTGAGAAATGTTGGTTTTTTAATGTTTTTTATTATTTTTGTAAGAAAAGCGTCAAGAAAAAAGTGCTTTACTATTGCGAAATATAAATAAAGCCTTCAAAGGGACAATAAAAGACCCAATCTTCACTTTAATTACTTCCCTTTGCCTTCAAAATTCACCATTAAATCAAGAGCATCGATTTTAATCCATCTCCACCACACATGAAGCAATTCCAGCGTTCTTTCTACCCCATTCTTTTGTTTCCAATTCTTTACCCGCCCGATTAGCCGATAAACACCTTCCACGAAACAACACACATCTTATGCTCATTCAACAAAATGCGCTTGCAATGTAAAATGCCACCCGAGAGAGTCTTCATTGACTCGTGAAATTAGCACATTAGAAGACAAACCAGAAAAGCAAAGCAAACGGGAACGAAACGGGGCTTGCGAGCAAATGAGAATCGTAATCGGGTCCCACCGATCCCCTCCCACCGCTCTTGCGCATCCTCTCCCCTCCTCCAAAACACGAAACCCGTCTCATAATGTATGCAAAAACCATCGACGAGCGAAATTGGCTTCGGTACAGTGGGAAGAAACAAATGGAAAACGAAAAGCAGAAACAAAACGAATGCTCATCGAATGCGAATACGAGTACGATGGGATGAATGCTCAGAATAAATATACGGCGGCTATAAGTCATCGGTATCGAACGTCGATCGAGACGAAAGGGTACTTCCCTATTAAGTGAGGACACACACACACACACACCGTCAGGACCAAGAAGCCCTCATTTGGATCGGAAGCTACTTCCAATATAAAAAAAACCCGCGAACGAAAGGAGACAGAGAACTAGCACCCGTCGAAGAAAAGCGAATGGAAAGCAAGCGTGTTTTTCCCGACCTCCCGACTCTCCCAGTGTGCCACCGTGGCACCCTGGCCCTGCCTATTAATTAGTGAAAAAGTATCGTGTAATTAAGAAAAATGCCACGTTTAATTGCTAATTGAGTTTCTGCCTGCCAGTGGCCGGCGGAACTGCGAGGGTCGACATTCGAAGCTACCGAAGCCGCCTGGCACACCGGGAGCCCACACCGCCTTCTGTTTTAATCACCTAATTACGTGACTATAACATTTGAAAGGAATCGAAATAAATAAATTAAATATAGGAGGAAAAATATTACGCGTTCCAAGCCATTCCTTCTTCAAGTTCCGAGGGCCTCAGGTACGAGGCGCGAACATTACCAGTGAGCCTTACCGGTGCCTTCTTTGGGTGGTGGTGGCGGTGGTTTGTGGGTGGCCAAATGGTTTGGGTAACCTATGAGTGGAAAATGTGGTAAAAAAAACACACACAGAGAGCGATGAATGCAGAATATTCCCTTAACAGTGCCAGTGCAAAAGCGGGCCAACGCCAGTTGTTCCAAAGGTGCCAACGATGGGTGCGTTTTAATTTTGTCTGCTTTTCCATGCTGCGCCTACAGTGATGTCCCGATTTTGTGAACAGTCTTCTGCCGAAGAGAAATTTGTGGAATTAATTGCTAGTAAAAGTCTTAGGTTCCGTCAAAAATCAGCTCCTTGAACTGTATTGTTCTATTTCCAGTACAGTAGTTTTATAAGTAAGAGCTGAGGCCTCTGCACTAACTTAGAACAAAGTGCTAGACGTTCTCAAAGGGAAGACTAAGCTACCTAATCAGGTCGGAGCGCACGCAGAGACCTCAGCTTATTGAGATAATATCTGAAGGTAGTTCTCGAGTTCACTATCGAACATTACTTGATAAGCATTGGTGTGATGATTCTGTCATGAGAAAGATACCGGACGACTCAGTCATTTGTCTTTTAAATTGAAATGGAGTTCTAATGTTGATGAGTCCACCAGAAAGGCACGACTGTTGGATAGAATAATCAATCTTAAATATAAATCTCTTAATCTGAACGATAATTTCTTATTGCGCTATTGACAAAAACGGGCCGTCACTGTCACGATAACACTCCTCACCTTACAATTGCGAATGCGTTCGAGGGAAAGTCAAAGCTTTTGCTGTAGACTCTACATCCCCTATCTGGGTCGGGCAAGCCTCGCACCAGTCGTCGTCCTGATACCTTCCTCGCCTCCCCCTGCCAACCCCTTGGACCCCGCCTTCGTTGGGGGTAGAGCGACATTTAAGCGAACGAATTATTATTAATGAGAAATGAGAAATGGAAGAAGAAATTATAATTATTATTGAATTATTATGGTGCAGCTAGTGGCACCGTCGGGAGGCACCTACCTTCACCACACCTTCCACACAAAACTTCCCCCCCCCCCACTATCCCGCTTGCCAACGAGCAACACATCGGCATAAACTAGTGGACCATTGACACCTCCATGGAGCTTGTTTCGACGTTCCGGCTGCTAGAGTCGCTGGGTCGAGAGAGGAACGCGGAACGTCTAAATTATGTTATGATGCTTCTTGTTGCTGATTTACAAATACCAGGTGGGGCCGGTATTCCAAGTAGGCGGCATCCAGATTTTAATGCGCTCTCTTAAGCTTTCGAATTAATGTTTCTTGTTTCGAAAAGTTGGACGTTGTTGTTTTGCCGTTGCTTCTTTTAATTCCTTTTCTGATTCCGTTCGAAATTTGTTGGAGATACACAGTCTTGCTTTTTATTTAAATTGTAGAACGTTTGCCAACATTTTAAGTATTTCTGATTCGACGCATTAAACATCACTACTTCGAACTGCTTTGAAAGGTTAATTAATGCTCCACAATGTGAGCTGGTGTCGTGTCGATAAGGTGTGGTGAGGACCGTCAGGAGCCTCGAAAGGAGGCGCCCGACAGCTAAAGCAGCCCCTTAGCGATTGGCATTGCTAATGCTGTTCCCGGTGCTTAAGGTGGATTAGGAAAAGGGACAGAAAATCTGCGCTTAATTTAACACGACCACCAACACCACTAGCCCCAGCTGTAGGATGGCCTAGTTAATCGCGGTGGTGAATGTTTGTGGTTAATGAGGTGATCCAATGTGGAGTAGCGATAAGATTAAGCGCATTCCAGCAAAGGAAACGGAAGTGTTTGGTGCGTGAGGCAGGAAGTTGTTATTGGGAGTAAGTGGAAGAAAAAATAGACTTCATGTTAGTGATAATTGTTCAAAAAACTCTCTAATATACTCCAAAAATTACGTTCCAAAAAAAACAACGATCAGTTTAAGTACTTAATTTGTACTTTGTTGTGTGCTCAGCTCCAGCATTCATCAATTTGTGCAGCAACAAACCATCATCGAATTATGCTAACAACATATGACCCATAATGGAACGCGCACGTGTGTGTGTGTGTGTGTGTGTGACCGTCCCGATTTGATACCTTTTATGGACCGGACAAACTATATTGCAATTGCAGTAAACCATCGCATTTACCATTTTGCCCATAAAGCATTACCAACGTCGTGAATGGGTCGGTCAATCGCATTGTTAAAAATGTGGTGTGCTCTGAATCAATTATGATTCCGAGACGAATCCTGGAGGGTTTTCGGTATGGCATCGTATCACGCGTCCTTCCATACCCGTCACCCTCCCACTCTCCCCCCCCACTAACGAGTCCATCGGGGGTTTTTATTTGTGCCTGCTTTTTTCTTTTTACAAATTTTTGCTTAATAATGTTCACCCGTGTTGTGTTGTTGCAAAAAGCAATGTAAATCGTTTGCATACCAATCGGTGGCCTTCTCCCCTCTCTCCTCCCCTTTTTCACCCTCCCTCTCCGGTTGCATTATATTAGCGGTGGTGTGGTGGCCACAGAAAAAAAGGTAAACCATTGCCTATGCAACTTATCATTTGATTAACGCCCGACAAAAGGACACCCGAATGAGTTATTACTTGTAGTTGCACCGTTATTGTGATTATGATAGCTATTATCATTGTGTTGTACGCGATGTTCATTATTTGTTTGACAGTTTGCCTGGTCGGCCGATGGACGGATTTTTCCGATGCAGTGGACGGGGGTGTGGGAAATAGCAGAGTATGGAGATGCTAATTTCAATTATGTTGCTTTATGAACGATACGATTAACCTAGAGCGATTGAAATCGTAATTGTGAGCGATAACAGGTAAATGGAGCCATTTTTAATCATACCCAACAGGCAGCGTTGATTGATTAGAAATTACACCATTTTTATAATGATGTTTCGATGATTCGAAGTACAGAGAGAAGGCTAAATATTGTGTTGAGGTTAGTTTTTGACACTCCTGTTTATTTGTAGAAATAATCTTAAAAGTAGGAGTTTCATTCCTTCGCATTTTCCTGCTGCAAACACCTGGGGCGACCCGGTGGTTTATCCGATAACGGCGCCGGTCTTCACACGGCAGGACCGGGGTTCGAATCCCGGCGGACCGCCTCCCCGTACGCAGAACTGACTATTCAGCTACGGGTAAAACTTAGTCACAGTAAGCTAGCAATAGCTGGCAGGCCAAGATCTCACGAGGTTGTAGTGCCAAGGAAGAAGAAGAAGAAACACCTTAAAATGTATGAATCCTTATGAACAGTTCACCGTTGCGTAGTACTTTCGGTAGGAGCGCCTAAAGGTATGCAATTTTTTGTTTCAAATCAGCATCTGTAGGACAAGCGACGATCTTCCATTCAAGAGGCTTTGTTGTGTATTTATACTATTTCCCGTGGGTAAAAAGAGATACATAGGCTAGTGTTTGCATACTTCTAGGCGCAGTGTAATCCAAAGCATAACCAACCGAGCTAAATCACGGTGCAATGTTTCTTTTTCCTCTAAGCTAAATAGTTTTCTATTCGTTTAATACTTTTACTCGCATTCCGCACAAACATAACCCAACTTTTTAGTAGCGCAATAGGCAACGAAATGTTCTCATCCTTTACATAGCGACAGCACACATTCAGATTCAACACAATTCCACACATTTTCCTATTAAGCTCATTGTAATGAGCCTCTGTTGGAACCCCGATTTCCACCCAATGCCCACCCGCCCAGACGAGCATAATGCTAATAATGTGTTTTGCATAGTTGGCTAATGAAACGAGCTTCCTTCCTACTCTATCGGACTGCTCCTTGCCAACCACCCAACCTTCTCCCCGTACACTGCGCACGCAAAAACACCGGCCGAGACCGGAACTTCGTCACACAAGAAATTATTGTAATCTTACAGCACCGGTCATCTTTCATCCTGTAGAATGTGTGTACGTGTGTTTCTCAAAAAACGCTGTTTCCCGGAAGCAGCGCACCTCGTTTGCATATTTATTCCTCCCACTTCCTTTCCCTCCCCCCCCACCAGCTCATCACCCTCTATGTGTTTGTGTGAGTCTGTGTGTGATGGGTGTTTGGTTTGCAGTGGTTTGCCCGATGGACACATAATTTGCACCAAGAAGTGGACCCAACTACTCGAGGACTCGAGGAAAACGGATCTGGGCCGTTGTGTGAGGCGAGGATGTTCGAGTTCTTGCTGGAACCAGGATGGATGGATGGCTAGTTGGACGAAAGGCAGGTCCAGTCCAGTCTACATACTACTTTCGCTCAAGGAAAGGACGAAGGCCATCCTATCGGACCATCATTATCATTAGACGAAGAGCCAAACGCACGGCAACCGCCACAGTTTGGGGTTGGGGTAGACATGGATAAAGTGGACGGGTGGAGAAATCTTGCATCTTGTCCCATCCATCGTTTGCCCTTCCATTGTTGCTGGCGATGGGTGATGTTTTTGTTTATAATTTCTTCCATCCTGCATCCGTCCCTTCCCAAGAGATTCTCCCGGCGATCTTCCCCCGGCCAGCAGACTAAGTTTAAATTCAATGTTCCGTTCGACTGCGATGAGCAAGAATCATATCCAGGCAAGGTCCCATCTTCGGCCATACTGTGAGTGGGTGGTCGTGGGTGAATGGGCCAGAAGGATGCGATTAAAATGAGGAACAGTATCGTGGTTCCAGCACGACAACATGCCTGCCTGCCAGCACAGCTAATGGAGGTAGGTAAGAGACCTGGAGCATCAGACACAAGAAGACGATGCTGACCACCAGAATACACACATCGGAGTCGGTCCCGACTCTCGGGATCGGGATGGAGATTTGTTTTTGAACGACTACAGATACACAGTCACACACAAGCAGAGAGAGAGAGAGAGATAGAGTAGCCACCGGGTGAAGACGAAGATGCTTCAGTGTTTGGATCCTTGCGAGTGAGTTTCGGCTGGATGCGGCCAAGAATTCAAAGTCGGGGCGGAACCGGAAGTGTGTCCCTACCCGTGTGTCACCTTCTCAACTTCTTACTCCGTTGAACCTGACCTGTATGCGCCACACACACACACACACACACACACACATACAAGCGTGATGGTCCGGTGTACGTGTGCGTGTGCTGTACATAACCCCTTTCGCTCTAGAGCCGACCAAACGCCGGCCAACCGACCGCCCCGAAACCGTCACCAGAATTGTAAATCTATTTTAATTAATTAATTATATTCAAATTCAGAAGAGTACAAAATTAGAATATGCTAATGTGGTGTACAGTTTAATAGAATTTTGAGGGTGTTTTTAGGTGAGCGTCGTCGTCGGGTATTGTGTCGTCCTTCTCGGACGCCTTCGAAAACCCACAGCCCAGAGCCCCGAGATATCGACGGTGACGACGGCCCGGCACAAAAACCCCCGGAAGCAGAACCCACCTCCAGCCCGGGTGGACAATGGTATGGGATTAACTCTTTCCAGGGCACTCGGGCTTTCGGGTTCAGAGTTGTGGCGCTTCTTCTTGTACGCGCCGCTATATCCTGAAGCCATCTGAAGCTGCTGGCCGTCGACGAGGGATGATGATCGTTGAGCAGGATCGGGCACCGGGAAGCGGACAACTGTCAGAGATTTTCATTTCGTATAATTCAAATTCAGTTATTATAACACTCGTGTAACTCGGCGCTTCGGTTCCGCTCGGGCATCACATAACGCTTCTCCGGCGCACGTATGGTAATGGTGCAAATGTATGGCATCCGATGCAAGAGGATAAGGATTGTTGCATAGAAATGGTCGTGTCTACCGTCCTTTCTTTAGGTTTTCTGCCGCTTCATCTTGCCCCAGGGTCCGGTGATGACAATCGCGTCGGAATTTTGAATGTTGATCCATGACCGCAACGATAACGATCCATCTAGCCAGCTGCTGCGTTTGAGGAGATTCATCGGCGGCGAGAACATGTAACGGCATTGGATTGGATTGGGAATCTTCAATAACTCAAGCATACATTATAAGGGCATCATTTTCATCAGCGATCACTTACGAATGGCACGGAAAGCTACTTTCTCAATTAGGTTCGACAATCAATCGAATGTGTAGGGAATAGAAGATGACATTATTGAAATCCGGACTAATCCAGCCGACGGTAGACAGTCTCTTTCGTTATTTCGATGAACAATTTACAATTAAAAGTTCACAAACATGTAGCGCTGACATCAGCGTACTCTCCGCCATTAGCTTCTCCTACCCTTTAAAATGGGCAAGCTTCACAGGTGTCCTGTTCTCACCGGACATCCCTAGCACATTTGCGTTTCGTGCTTCGTAAGTAGCTATTAATAATAATGCCATTCGATAATGCAATCCCCTCCGGCCGTGATGCACGCCTTCATGGCAGCGCGGGCGACCAAGAAAACACATCACGTACACGAAGTGCCAATTAATTGATAGCCGCTGTCTAATATGCAAAAGGACCCGCTTCTTCGACGGCCAGTGTTCGACCGTTAGGAGCCACCGACAGTAGGACTCGTAATTTGAATTTATGCTTTCGTTCTTAATTTGCTCGCTTCTTGCTGCTCCCGCGCGATGTTTACAAACGATCCGGCGCAGGCGCTCGCCACCGATTGCCGCTCGGATCAACCCCTTTGCTGTATGCCCGTTTCGCCGGGTCTTCCGCGCCCGGTTCCGATCTGCTCGATGACCGCCGTATTTGGCGCGCGCCTTTCCACGTGTACTTCTTCGTAGTCATCGTCCTGGTTGAGTGTGTGTGTGTGTGTTTCGAAAAAGGATTGCGAAAGTGTTGGTGCACGTGCGCTAAAACGAGACGGTACCATGCAATTAAACATCATGACAGCTGCTTCCCGGCAGAGCAACAGTGACAGAAACAGAGAGCGAAAGAGAGACAGCGCGTAACGTTTCTATGTATGCAGCACGGAGCGGGGGTTTATGTAGGCGAATATGCTCGGTTGTATTTTCCTTTTTCTCAATGAAATCTGCCACCATCACCGCCGTCGCCGGCCTTATCCTTGTTGGGGGCTTGAAGTGAGAAGTAAGCATCGACACGCGGTGATGAGCGAGAGCGAGAGTAGGAGAAAAATTACTTCGGAAAAGCCTACGAAAGAACGTCATCGAGTTTGAGTAATCAACTGCAACTGGAGCTTTGGAAGATGGGCCGAGCTGCTGCAGCTTGGAAGAAGGATAAATAATATGCTCTTCATTTTTTTTATGCGCACACCAGGACACGCACACAGGCTTTCAAGTGTGTGTAAGCTTATGGTTGAAATCTTAGCGTTTGGGTTTAAGGGGTGGGAAAGAATTATGGGAGTAGAGAAATAAATAAGAAAAACATGCTGAAAAATATGAGAAATAATAAACAATATTAGAAAGTGGTAAACTTAGCGCGAAATTAAAAAGGAAATTAATCAAAATAGTAATTACCAGCAGGTTAATTGCAATGAAAGAAGAAACTAAAATATATTTAACGAAAGAAACAAAACTAAAACTAAAACGGAACCAACCAACACGAACATGTAACGTACAACAAGAGATAAAAATGACAACACATCAACTTACCAACTTCCAAATTGCAGTTGCAGCTACGGGACTGCATTCTGTGCAGTGAAGAGCAGGAGCGAACGTCACGTGCGAACGAGAGGACCGATAAAAAACGAAAAATGACACGAGAGAGCCAAACACTGCTAGGCTCTCTCGCTCTCCCGGTGCAAGCAGCTGGCTCTCCGATCGAAGCGAGCGAGGGGTGAAGAAATTAAATTGTGCATCGAATTTGTATGAATGAGTAAGCAGTTGCATTAATGCACGCACCCCACTGGCCGGTAAGGGGGTGGGGCGGAGCGGTTAGGGGTTGCGAAGTTTATTGTGTCAGTAAGTATGCGTTTGTATGGGTGACGCTCGGTTCGGTTTTCGTCGTTCCTTCGGCTTTTCGAGAGTTGATTACATATACTTATTTAAACACTGGTGCGACACGGCACAATTATTTGACCATGTTTGTGTTCCTGTTAAGGGGTTTTATATTTTTATTAATTTATTAATCTTTTTGTTTTTCTTATAAAGCGATGTTTTAAGGGTATAATTTAAAATGTGTATGCTCGGTTATATTTACTTAAATTTGTCTAAATAATGTAAAAAAGTTCTTTAATTATGCATGCTGCAGCATAAGAGACATTTCACAACAATCTACACGTCTTATGATTTTACAAATTTTACTAGTAATAACTTCAGCCTTCAAAGGGTTAAATTAACTCACTCGAGCCCGCTAGGGTGTAGAAACAAGCAAAGGGAAGAAAAACAACTGTCCGAAGCAAGAAATAATAATCGTAGCAGCATGCGTGCTGCTGAATTTGTATGCGTCGTTCGAAATAGCCTCGCGCACTCACACACTCGCACACAACACACAGGCTGTCCCGCCGACCCACTCACTCACACAAGCGCACACGCGAGCGGCACGGAGGGTATTTTATTCGTGTTTTATTATGTATTATAATTATAAAATGACTAATACACACTTCGCCCTGCCCGAACGCCACATACACTCAATAAATGTTGACGAGCGCGCCGAGAGCGCGTTATTGTGTGATGATGTTGATAGAATAATAGACACACATGTGTATCGCTCCCTTCACCGACCCTCGCGTCTCCTCGCTCAACCCTTCTTCCATCACCTTCCACGCACCACCGATGCAGTCCCGCGAACGCGAAACAAAACAAAAATTAAATACACCCCAGCAGCGGCAGCAGCGAAGGGCGAAAAATTAAAACCAAACGTCACTTGGAAAGCCGAACAACCGCCGTTCGGTTCGCAGCTGAGCGGAGTAGAGCCAGCAGCAGCAGCAGCATAATAACACTCCTTAACGCGACCGTTAGTTTAGTCGCAGTCTTTAGTCTCGAGCTGACGCACACACACTGTGTCCCGGGGGCCCGCCGAACGGTGTGTATCGGCGTTTTTGTAGCGTTTGCCAGTGCCGGTTTTGCGGGATTCTGTCGGGTTAGGCGATTGTTTTGGGACTGACCACCGGCGGAATAGGAGACGAACAATCACTGTGTGTGTGTGTCGTGTGCGTGTTGTGAAGTATATTTTTGCGGAAGGACACCGAATTTTGGGATCGTGCTGTAGCAGACACAACGTCGCACAGCTGATTTCGTCGAATCCCGGTGTGTGGCGTCGATTGTTTAATTGTTGGGCGCCCCTAGGCGTCGTATTGACAGTGAAAGTGTTCAACATCCGGAGGCAAAGGCAATGTGAATCGTGGAAGGTGAACGGAACAGTTCCAAGTTGTGCGGCGAGTTTTCAACAAAAAAGGGAAAAGAAAACCGAAACAACAAAAGATTAATGTGTCGGATTAAGGCGAAGAATGTTCACCGACAAGGTGGCAGTGATGTTATAAGTTGTTTCCTACCCAGCAAAGTGTCGCTGGTAGTTGCATTGGAGGGATATGTGGATGTGAATAATTCAAGTACTAAGTAGGAAATCGTTGTAGGCCCGGGTTCTCTTAGCATAAAACAACAATTACGCTAATTTCTTAACTTGTCCTGCAAACTTGGTAGGCAAAAATTGGCGAAGAGATTTCGCCCACGTGAAGTGTCTCGTGTCGGGTCGGTGTGTGTATGTCGGGAACGCTGTGAAACCGATGCTAATGTGATTGTCAAAGCGTGGCCACACGTCACCCGTTCACATTGCGGAGTTGTTGTTCTACTCATTAACGCTTCCCGTGGAGTAATATCGTCGCCTACTTCGTACCGTGCGCGTCAAGGTTTTTATGTATTTTTCACGCATCATCATCAACATCACGCGCGCTGTCATCGACAGACGAAGCAGACGTATCCGCTAGCTTAGGGGGCAGTAAGTGCAGTGCCAGTCGGTGATCGGTTTTGTGATACCAGGGAGAACGTTCGTCATCAGCGGTACGGTGCAGAGCCAGAGTCCGTGTGAGCAGACACACAGGTGAGTTGATGATGGAATGTTGGAGAAGAATGTCGTCGTTTGGTGGTGGAGGTAGCGGAAGGAAGGATGTGAACAGCTACGATGCAGCAAGTGTCAAATGACAACGCGTTCCAACAAGTGCCGGACGAATTCCATGCTCGAGGGTTCGGGTCCGGGAAGTAGAGGGATCGGCGAGGACTGCGAGCAGCGACTCTTACTATGTACCGCATCAGCTGCTCGGTATGTTGTCTCTCCGCGTGCAGGAGGTTGTGTGGGTGGTAGTTCCATCCGGTTGAAAATGCCGGTTGCGAGAGCTTGTTGCTGCTGCTGCTGTCGCTGTTTTTAGGGACTCAGCAGCAGAACGCGCGACAGGACGTACCAAACATATTTATGTACACGGAAATTTTGACGTTTGCGGATAATAAATGTATGCATGTGCTTATATAGAATTCGTCTATTGCGCTGCCACACGTGCGGCGTGCACGTGCAGGAAAAGTATATAAAAACAGTGTGACTCCGAAAACCACCACCGCTCGATTCCCGGCATTCTGTTCCTTTACTCAGCGGAGCATGGTTTTTTTTTCGTGTTGTTTTTGCGCTCTTGTTGCTCGTTTCGGAGTTTCGGTCGCTCGCATCGGTTTCGGGTCGGTTTTCGCGCTAAAATGGTCGTCTGGTGGAACAGGACCAAAGTTGACAGCATCATCTCCCACGTGGCGAAAGTTCTGTGAAATGTGTTCCTGCCCAGTTGGGTTCCTATGACTTTAGACAACAAACTATAAGGGCTTGTAGGTCGTTGGATGTGTCGAAGGTTTAATATTCTAAATATTGACTAGTTTTGAAAAAGAAGGAAACATCCCTGATATACTAGGAAGTAGGTTTAACTTTAATCGATCGCCCTAAATCGTTTCCAGCATACGATTTTAAATGACCAATTATAGTTATTGTAACAAAAATCGTGTCCACACCTCTCTCGACCTGTGCCAAGTCCTCTCGTCTCCAAAGTTGCTCCAAACTTTCCTACCTCACAGGAGTTGAATAGGGATAATTTATGCCACACGGTCCCGTGCGAGGTTCGATTCGCTGCAAGAAACACACGAGCGTTATTCCATCGTTCTTGCTAATAGTTATTGTGCGAGGTGTGTGGCATTCGGCAACCTAAAACGGCTCGCTGTTGCTATTCCACTGTTTGGCAGCCTTTGTTTTTGGTCGGGAAATTTGGAGTTGCACCAGACTTGCACCGTGCTACTCTCGAGAGCTGTACATTGTTGCGATTCCAATGCGATACGAGCATCATAACTCATTGGGCATAATAAGATATTGGGAATAGTCACAAAAGAGCCTGGCGTATATTAATTAGCGTGTATTAAATTTAACGACAATCGTGATGTTTGTTTAGCGAGCTTCAGAATATTGCATACTACATCTACTACACGAATTTCGTTGCAAAAATAATTATTTAATACATTTTATTAATAATTTAGATCCATTTACAACTCCATGAGGATCAATATCCAGACTTTCCACTCCATGAGGATCAAACTTCACAAAGCTTTCGAAGGAAATCAATTTTAAGTCAGTTACTTACCTTTTTGCACAAAACTTTGTTGTAACCATAAATCGATAATATCCAGCAGGCGATTTACTTTCACGAAATTATCTTCCACATTCTACACCTTGATCAATTGGCCGCTTTTGGTGTGCAGTTATGCAGCACCCTCAAACGCACCGCTTCGGTAGAATTCTTTGCAACCCCACAATATCCCATTCGAGCGCCCCGTTCGCATCTGGAAAAAGGCTGTCTCCTACCCTGACGACTCCCTCGTGCCTCCGCGTAACGGTTGGCCAGTTTTGGGGCACTCTGTGTGTGTGTGTGTTTGCATCCGATTAAGTGCAGTAGGTAGGTAGGTGCCTTTAAGATTTGGATAACCCCGGTGACCGCGTTGTCTACCGAAACATGGAATTGAAATTAATGCTGGTGCTGCTGTTGCTACTGATGTTGATATGCTTCCCCCGTCACACACGCACACGGAGAGGGCTAAAGAAGGGATGGGGAGGGGAGACCACACACTCCCGGGTTTGCCGGGTTTTGGGTGGTGGTGTGATGTTGCTGAATCTCTTCTCGATTAGATAGCCGGATTCCCCGGTTCGGGCTGAGTGTGTTCGTGTGTCCAGTCGAAACCTCGGTGTATCTAACACTATCACGGACCTCACACGGTTTGTAGGCGGGTGTAGGGCGCGTGCAAATTAACCTCCACCAACCTCCAACGCACCTGCCCTCCCGCACGTCGGGACTTATGTGCAGCACGTGTGGATTTATGTTGGGCCACCTTTTTCCTCGCACCATGTAGCGCTGATTGTTGTCTCGATTGTTTTTCTCTCCCCCCCCACACACACACACACACACACACACCGGGTATCTACACCGGGCTGGTGGCCGAGGAAGGAATATCTGTTCCGAAAAAATAAATAACACTAGTAGCAATCTTACTTTCGGGCTTTCCTTACGGGCGTACCTTATCGGCTAATGGGTTGGCATGCCCCGAAAAGCGAGATGGGTACAAGGGGTACACAGTACAAGGGTGAGTACGATAAGTCGGTGTCGGACCTTGCTGTTGCTTCCGATACTTCCTCCGATGATAAAGGTAGCCGGCCAGCTAGTTGGGTTGCCAAATGAATTTGCTTTATCCGGTTGAGGACGTTGGAAAAGCGGCGGGAAATTCGTTCCACCAATTTTAGAACAGTGTCCAGGCGGTTTGAGAATGGTTTGAGGCACACGTCAGTCTTTATTTCCAATCATTAGTTAGTCATTATCCGTCATTTTGAGCTGCTTCGTACTTCGGAATTTCCTACTGGTCCTGCGGCATTCAGGTGGCGGTCCACGAGACAAATGGTTGTTGTGCTGTATTAAAAGTGATTGGATTGATGTTGTACGTTGTCAACACTGCTGTCAAATGAGAGCGTTTACCTGGTACAAAAGGGAAGAATTGTAGTACAAAGATGCACTGTTCTGTTGGAACTACCGATTGCTTCAAATTAAAAATGAATGTTGTTCATATGTTAGCAATTATTCAGTTGTCCATTCGTGCTTTGACATTTCTTGCTCATTTTCCTGTAGTTTTTCTCGTTTAGTTTTCAATTTAAATGTAATAAAGTGGAATAAATTTGAACTGATGCCTTATTTATGCAATATATTCTAACATACTTCAATCTCTGATAACTCTCACGCAAGCATTCCTCCAAAGCTCATCAGCTTAGTTTGTATATACAAGTTAGTATATACAACTAAATAAAGAAACCAAGCATTTCATAATTTAAATTCCTTATCCAATATTTGCATCGTATTGGGCGATCGAATGCCTAATCTAATCATCACCAGAAGAGGCATGAAATGTATTAAAAATTAAACCCCTTCGGCTACGCTCGGTCACAACGTCGCCCTTCATTCGTAGCAATCCAAAATGTAATTTCCCTCGATTCAAACGCCTCACAAATGCCCGCCATCGTCGGCCACACAAATACACACTCGGACGCAACCCTTTTTTAAAAGATTTAGTAAAGTATAATTTTTATTTACCCTCGCGACGAGGGTTCGAATACATGGTCGGCCAAATGATGGGCGCACCTAGCACGAAATGGGGACTTCTAGAACGACGAACCGGACTGGAAACAATATTAATCACTTACATCCAAGCTCATTACGGTGACGTACGGCGATGCGTAATTAAGCAATGCATTTGACGCAAGCACACAAACCTTACACACTCACACACAGGACCGAGTCTTATATCGAATTACAGCGCGCCATGCAAATGAATGCACCACACACAGCTGCAACCGCGCGTAGACGACAAACGACGGTTGTGGCGTGTGCGTCAAAGTGCGCTATCTTTACCGGTTTCGGAATGCCGGTTTTAGCACATTGTTTCCATGTGATTAGCCGCTGATTTATTGATCAGTAATCTCGGAATGGAAGGGGAGGGGGGGACCGGTGAGCTGGTCCCGGTGTCCTCGAAACCGCCCGGACATTATTTCTTTGGCCGAGTTAGCTAATGTCGCAGAGCGGGCGCCTAGAGTTAGCTGCTAGCGTCTCCTGCAGGACACACCACACCACATTACACGCTGTGTTGATTTATGGCGAGCTCCATTCTGCTTAACGCGCTGGCTATATCTTAGGCTCTGGCCTCGCTTAATTTGCTATGCTTATCAAAAAATGTTGGCCCGCTATTTCGTGTGCAATATTTAGTGCTCAGGAATAGACCTCCTCTTGTGGGGGATTGGGGTTTTTGTTTTGTTTCTCCGAATCTCAATTATGCATTTCAACATGTCGCTGGTACTCACATGCCTTGCAACTTTCATCCGGTAGTTTCTTACCTGCTATCAGCCGACATCCAGCGCGACAAGGAAGCAAAAGTTGTCTTAATTTAATTTGCCATTTTACGTGAACTGCAGCGATATTCTCACACCGGTCCCGTCCGTCCTGTCGATGCTTCAAAGTATGCAGTAGCGTTGCTTGGTCGCTACCTTGGTCTGCCACTACACGGTGCTTCGCGGAGGTGTAGCCAGAGGGCCAGCGTTGTGAGGAGAAGGTGAAGCGAAATCACATATTCTTAATTCATTCCAACCCGGACTCTGCCCACGCGCAAAACACCAACTGACCGCGTGTGCATAGGCTTACCGGTGTATGTGCATCTGTATCCAGGTGTGCGTGTGTGTGTGTGTGTTCGCATGTCCAACCGTTAATGTGATTTAATTTTAAAACTGGAGTCTCCTCGCATGCTTCAGAGTGTGTTTTGTTGCTGCTGCTGTTGTTTTATTAGTTTTATTTGTTGCACACGCTGCGCCCTGGTACAGCTTGTGTCGGTTTGCATTTTATTTTCGTTCTAGTAGTGCTCACTGTTTTTTTCTTCTTTTGCTTACCAAGGGCTCCGATTGCCGTCGGCTGCGTCGTGGCCAAATCCAGTCCCGATGATTGCGGCGGTGACCGCATTCTGGGAGGTGTGTATGTCGCGCTTGAGTTATGTCGGTGACTATGCTTCGGCTTTACCTCATTTCGCGAATCAAACATGTGCTTGTTGAAGTACTGTAAGCAAAATGTGTACCAGATGAGCGCTGGTGGAATTAATTGATTTACACCGTTTTCGAGCCCAAGTAAACACCTTCCAGCTGCATCTGAACATTGTTCAACCGTAAGTAAACACTTGACGTCCAACTAAACAGCTGCTGCCTAACTGAACTTGGTTCAAACGAAACTCAACATCGTCCAACCCCAACTAAACATTTGGCACCTCCAAGCTGATATGTTTACATGACAAAGATTTAGCTTCTTTATGTTCCTTTCATTTGCAAAGATTAATAGATTAAAAATAGACTATTTTTTTTAATTGAGGCACAAGAAAGTTTTATAATAAACTGCATACAATTTAAAAAACATTTTCTTCATGATGACCGCGAATTTGCTATGAACGCGGAAGACAACGATGTTACAAGAAACGAGTCCGTGGAATATAAACGTGCAATGACGTCTGGGATACAAAATGTTTAGTTGGGGTTGAACGATGTTGAGTTTCGTTTGAACGAAGTTCAGTTAGGCAGCAGCTGTTTAGTTGGACGTCAAGTGTTTACTTACGGTTGAACAATGTTCAGATGCAGCTGGAAGGTGTTTACTTGGGCTCGAAAACGGTGTATTTATTGACCCTAGCGATGAGAACACTGATTAACGCCACAATTTTGCTTCCCAATTTTTCTAGCACTTCCTTCTTGGGCGATGATGTACCCACTTTCGGCGATGCTTTGCTGAGGACGAAACGATGGAATATGGAGGACGGTGGAGCGGACCCCGAGAACAACAATAGTAGCCACTGTGGAATGTTAGGAATCAGCATGCCATGCGAAGGAGCCGGTCATGACTTTAGCACCGTCCGGAAGGAACTGGAGTACGCGAACGCGATCGCCGCGCACTACGGCGCCACGGAAAAGGGCGATCGAATCATTAGCTATAAAATAGAGGTAAGTCGAAAAACAGGTACAAAGACGACAAACGAAAAACTGCACAGCAAGCAAATAAGCTAGCCAGTTGGACCGGCTCGGAAGTATTGATCGGAAAAGTCGGTTCATTAATGTCGTTCCGTTGATAACGAAGCAATAGGTTTCAATTACCTGCACACGAGCGCTTTGCAGCGTGTGCTGCAGGTTCGGACAAGCACGTCTTCATTAAAAATTAAATTACCACAAAATTAGAACATACAGCAAAGGCACTACCTGCCGACGTTAGGGGTCCTTGGGCCGTGCGCCGTACGATGCCACACTGGGAAAAGTAAATAATTTCCATTTCGTTCTTTAAATGCACTCGAACCGGGCGAGAAAACAAAACAGGGGGAAGAAAAACACAGTAAAACACTGGGAGAACAGGAAGCCGGAAAACCCACCTATTGTGCCCCCCACAAAGACAGAGCTGATACACACATATGTGGCCACGCAAGGAAGAGGAACAAAATATGTATCTGTGGAGGTGCATGCATGCATCCACAACACATCAAGTTTGTGTGGCAACTTTGCAACTAAAATATGCTTTCCTCGGCGCCTCCTTGCTCCACCATGACGACCCATCGACGGCATCGGCGCGGTTCGGTTGGTTCGGGGTTTCCCGACATCGGGCGGATCGGTTGTGCATGTAAAAGTGAAAGAGCAAAATGCAATTGATTTATAATTAAAACAGCAAATGTTATACTATACTTTGCAATTTTGAAAGATAAACTATCTTCCCGCAAGCGCTCGTGTGCGTGCGTCGGTGTGGATGTGCTGCATTGTGTCTGTATCGCAAAAGTTTTGCAAATCAATAAGAAGAAACATTATTTAGCACTTGTGAGAAAAGCTTGTGGGGGGTTGAGCTGTGCAGGGAGAACGCAAAACGGGAAGGATGGTCATAGATAATGGATAATATGCAGACATCATGAGGGTGAGCATGGTGGTGCAGGTGCGCGGGCAGAGTAATGGGGAATGTCTCCCAAGAGCGGAGTTTTGTGAAGAATTTATATAATCTAGTGCTTTTCTTGTGTGCAGCTATACATATGTGTTTCTTCCTGCTTGCAGCTGTATGGATTTGCTTATAGAGCAGTGAAGTGAAGAAGTTTTAATAGGTAAAAAGCTAGGAAGAAAGTTTTCTTCTCATCATTAGGCAAGGAAATGACATCCTATATGTTGCGTAAAACAACTCTTCTGAAGTGTAGCATAGTTATTGATTTTGATTAGTGATTTTTATATATTTTCTCCTCTTTTATAACCTGTGACTGTACAATTACTACTGTTAGCCTATGCACCCAGTATTATGCTAGGTGTTAGTCCAGACCTTCCAGTCAATCTCTGTCCTTTTAAACGGCCTCAAAGTGCTTTCCAGATTAGATATGTTCGGTGTCTTTCTCAGGAAGTGTGCACCTACCAACTTATTAGAACAAATCTATGGAACATAGAACTTTCAGCTCAAGGACATCTAATCTCTGGAGAATTGCACTTCATCTGGATGCCGAGAGCCAGCCTCATTCTAATGATCCCCGTTACGCACATGAATTTATAGAATAGTGTATAGTTGACTTTAGAGCATCATTGACTTGTTCTACGACTCTATCTCCAGTCTTACTTTCATACTCCCTCTTACTGCTAGGCACTACAATCGCTTCACGCTCCATCTCAATTTGGACCAATCACACCGTCTCTGAGCATTTGCCATTTTCATGACGTGAGTAGTCTTCCGGAGCCTAGCGAGTCCAATTTCTCTCGATTCATGGTGCATCATTATTCAAATTTTGATAAGTATGGACATAGACCAGATTGCCCATCGATCGCCGCCCCATAGTTTGCATACTTGTGACATTGTGACTCGACACGAGTTCTAAGTGCCTCTGAAGCTATTAGTAATTCTGGAAAATTTCAGTCGGTCACTCTCTTCACTCGGCTATAGTCTCTAAAGGACTGGAGCTCATGCATTCTAGCTAAGTACACAAGGAAGTTGTACTGTAAGCGTTGAATTAGAGACCTCCATGAACGAAAAGTCTCGTTCAGGGTTAATGGTTGATCTATTTCGCTCGAACTCCGCTGCGTCCTTGTCACAGCGTCATAATTTCTGCCTCAATGAGCACATTCGAATTCCAGGCATTTGCAACGACTAATATCACGCTAACGGCTGTCACACATGGTCACAGACATTAAGTGGCTAGTTTCGGGACATAACGAGTAATGTAATCCACTACCGCTGATTCAGCGCGCTCGTGCAACAGTACAAGCAACGAACCATCCGTTGTACACACTCACACCGAACAAACCGATCGATCAATTAATCGAATCCGGGCGTCGATCGACGATCGGTGTCTTCGACGCGACACAGCACACCCTACCATCATGTGGTAGTGCGCACGATAATCGATAATCGTGTCAAATGACAAATTACTTTTATTTCTCCGAGCCCCGTGATCGTTCTGTGCCACTCTCCTGCCCGCCGGGTGTTGAAAAGAAAGGACAAAAAGGTTGTTTTGAAGCCACTTGAATGCGGCCCACGAACCAGAGCTGAAGTCGCGCATAATGAATATCTAACACAACTGTACACACATGCACACGGAGGTTCGCTGGCTCTGACTCATGCACCGTGTATGCTGGTGGCGCAGAGGTACGGTAGGGTCGCCAATGCTGACGGGACAATTAAAGAAAGGTTATGTGGGATGCAGGGGAACGGAGGGGTCGTGCGAGTGCGTCGAAAGATATAATTTAATACGCAAGTTTGTATTCGGATCTCTGGTGGTGCCGGTGGACCAGGATGGCTGGTATTGGTTCCGAGCGCGCTCAGTATCACTCAGTGCGCTAGCAGCCCCTGGAAATGTTATTTTCATTTAGTCGATGTTGTTGAGACTGTTTTTGTTCCAGCATGCCGGCCATTCGCCGTCCCTTTCAAGCGCGCGCGCTCGAGCAGGCCACGATTGGTTAGGCCTCGCTCGTTCGCTGTCTTCAAACGTCATATGCATCTCATTAATAATTAATTACAAATTACACACGCCTACGTTTCTTCAATAAATTTTTATAACTGCAACATACGGCTACTCCTTCATTGCCTCGTTTCGCACAGAGACAGAGCAGGGCTCGAGAAGGGGGAGGGGTAGGTGGTATTTTGGGGTGGCAAGGGCTGGGCCTTCGTTTCGCGAACAGAAGTGAGTGTGTATGTATATAATTTTAATTCATCCACTAAATAATTTTTATGCTTTCCTTCAGCTCTCGCCGTTTCGCACATTGCCTATGTTTTCTGTCATTTCTTGGGCCGTGTTTTGTTTTCATTGCTGGCTTGTACCGTTTCCTCAACCCCCTACGAGCTCCCCCTACTAGGGGTTGATTTCGAAGAAAAGCTCCAAAAGGAACACAACACACACACACGCGCGCAGCTCGATCCCGTCCATCCGTCTCTCGAGTGTGTTTCGGTCGGTCTGTCTGGGTTGGGCTGGGCTGTTGTGGTTTTGTTTTTACGAAGTTACGGGCCTGTCCCCGGACCCGGTCCGACATTGGAAGTGCATGCGTAGAGGTCGCCCCTTCCCCCACTCTCACCACTCCCCATTTGCCCCCACCCAACCCGTCCGGAGTGCGATTGCTAATTTATATGTTGCCATATTACATTCAACGACAGAAATGTAATGAAACGCGCGGTCCCGCGTACAGTTAATAACCACACCGGGCGATCGCGAAGATCGAGATCGAGCGCAAAATCTCACCCGCCGGTGAGACAAGAGAAGCGGAATGGAAAAAAAATGCAACGGGTAAGAAAATTATACACACGATAATAAATAATAAATAATGGAAAAAGGAGAAAATGAGTAATGAATTAAATGGCACGTTAAATTATTTTAGAATTATACATTGTCGCTTTCCTCGTCCGGTTGGCGACTTTTCCCTTGTTTCTTGTTCTGCGTTTACTGTTTGTCTTACCTTGCTGTTGACCAACGGATGCGGCTGGCGAAGAAGCAGGGAGGATTGCAATTTGGTAGTACGCGCAACATAAAATAAATAGCCAATCGCCACCTCGTAACAAGTAGCCGAACGGAATGGCAAATAAGCATTGCGCGAGCCCGAAATTGCTACTGCCGCTGCGAGTCGATTGGTGTTGATGGCCTCATTGCTGTGTGTGACTGGCGCGAGTGTGTCGCGGAATTCTGTTGCGCTCGTCGACACACCCTGCCGATGTCCGAAAGAACTAGGTTGATATGTTTGAGGGTGGGAAACATGAACATCGAATTTTCATTCTAAACATGTCTCGATGACGTTTTCTTGTTGCCAATTATTGCGAACCGAGGGAGTATTAGACAACTTGGCACGCACCAAGAGATATTCAATAATCAAATCGGGGTTACTTTACCTTTTATCCTTTTCTTTTGATACAAATTAAGGAACTGGAACAGAAACAACACTAGAAATAGTTGTAATGTTCTAAAGAAGTCGTTTATTTATGTCAAAACCATATCGTCCACTCTTTAATGTGTCATTTGTGTGCAAAAGAATGAAACTGTCGGCGAGCTTTCGCAGCCTCCCGACAGCAAATTAAACATTAAACATCGTCATATCCATTTACCGGCCCGGGACCGTAGCAGAACGCTGCTGCCAACAATATCTAGCAGATTTCGGTACATGATAATAAGATCACAAACTTGCTCTAAACGACAAATATCTAGCCAGCGCTGGACGGCCGGGCTACGTTTCAGCCGGTGCTGCATCGGCATTGCATTAGAAGTGCAGGCAGGCCAGGCCAGGCCGCAGGGCTGCAGCAGCTGGTGCAGGAGTGTGCAGCTTTGTCGGCCAAGGCCCGCGCGGTGGACGTCCGACCGGACGGACGAAGACGATGACGACGACGTTGGGTTTAATTTAAAATTTAAATAAGCTTAACAACATTACAATCACACACATACACCCCCCCACACACACACACACACTTACTAAGGTCCGTAGAACCGAACAATCTTTCGAATCATATCATTTTATCCGCTCGCCTGTGCAATGTGGATCGATGGGGCCAAACATGTGTGTGTGTGTGTGTGTATGCGGGCTAGAAGAAATATGGCCGAGAGAGTCGAGTTATCTGCATATTATCTATCTTATGTCTTTCGGCCATCTCGTCGTCGTTGGCCCCCTTTCGAACGTTGGCCATTTTGGGAGGGTTTGGAGTGGAGTTGGTTGGATGGGGGTGTTTTGTACGTGTGCGCACAATTCACCATACACAGAGGCAGCATTACTGGCATATACTGTTCTTCTAATTTACTCATAATTAAGCTCACTCACCCACATGCACACACACACGCTGCATCTCGCTCATTTTGGATGCATCTCTGTCTCGGTTTCGGTGTCTTGCTTACTTGATCGACGCTCTGGACACTTTCGGTCACACATAACTTGCACGCTGTGAGGTATGGTACAAGGTCCTAGTGCTGGACTTGCTGGACATTCTGGAGTTTCTGGATTTGGATCGATTTTGAGAAAAAGATGAGAATTTAGGATAAATACTGCGTGGAACGATGAAAACTTATATCTCTGTCTCGGTGTCTTGCTTTCCTGATCGACATTCTCGACACTTTCGGTAACAAATAACTTACAAGCTTTGACCTGTAGTACAACATACTGGATTTTCAATATCTGGATCGATTTTGGCGAAAAAGACGAGAATTGTTGGGATAAGTACTGAGTTTAACTAGGGAGACTTACATCTTGGTATCAGTCTCGGTATCTTGTTTTCTTGATCGACACGCTGAGCACTTTCGGCAACATAAAAGTTGCACGTTCTAATGTATGGTACAAGGTCCTGGTGATGGACTTTCGGGATTTGGATCAATTTGGAGAAAAAGTCGAGAATTGTTGAGATAAATACTATGTTTAACGAGGGATTCTTACATCTTGGTCTCGGTCTCGGTGTCTTCCTTTCTTGATCAACACTCTCGACACTTTCGGCCAAAAATATATTGCACGCTGTGTGTTGTGATACTAGATCTTAGTCCTGGACTTGTGGGATCTGGATCAATTTTGAGAAGAAGACGGGAAACTCTTGGAAGAAATACTGAGTGTAACGATGAAAACTTACTCTCAGATATTCCAGTATGTAAACGCACGATCGCGCTACAATTTGAAAAGGGATTTTCCATTAGCAATTTTCTCCAAATTAAAACTCTAAAATGTATCTTTGTTATATTATTGTACCCTGCCCTTGCACGTTCCAATTTTCAACAAACGCGACTATCTTTTCATCGATTGCCGTCTGGTGTTTTTAACGCCACGCATAAACTGCAAGGAAACGTGCTGAAAACAACCTTCCAGATAAACCACGCAGAAGTAACGCAATAGCGCAAAAGAAAGAAAAAACCCCAAAAATTGTAAATAACGATTCCACGGCGACATACGGTCCGTTGGTGTGTGGAACTGTCGCCACCAGCAGTTGGAAAACACGAACCCGATCCTTTTTTTTTGCCGTGGTACCGAACCCCGACGCTCGTCTAAACATTATTTATAATGATAGATTTAATTGCATCCAGCACCCAGGGATAATAACTGCTAGCCGCCGTTCTGCTGCTGCCTCTGCCTGCCAATTTCCCTTCTTCCCAATGCAAAACCAAGCGATTCCATTTGGCAGGATGCTCTACCAGAACAGAGCAGAGTAAAAAAAAAAAATGGAAATCAACTTGATAAAACGGGTTCCGAAAAAATGGGAAAATTTCTCGCGTTCCCGTAGTAAATGTTTATCTAGCATTAAAATCACCACGAATGACCACACACTCGCGGGTGTCTCCGTACGGTCAAACGCTCACACCGAACGCAGTGTGAGTGTGGTTCAATGGGGGGAGGCAAAAGCGAAATAAAAACTTGTGATGGGGAAAAAAAAAACATTGAGGGAGGCATCCTCTAAGAGTATGGCCGGTGGAAAAGGAGCTCGATTCGCTCAGTGCCCGGAGAGTTGAAGGGATGAAGCGAACGAAAAAAAAAGCCAACCCTTTTCGCCACCCGTTACATTGCAGCTGTAAAGAGTGGGCGGGAAACGGGAGGGGAGCGGGGTGGGGGTGGTTCGCGAAAAAGGTTTTCCCGCTTTTGCCAACCCATTCCTTGAAATGCACAATCTACTACTGTGACTGTGACGTTACAGCGCGGCGAACCCTATAAAGTAGGCAAATGTATCGCGAACCACGCAACCGACGCAAGGGATGATGCTTCATCGATGTGTGTGTGTGTGTGAGAGAGGGGAAGAGGGGGGGAAGGAGGGTGAGCCAGAAAGGGGGTGGAATGCGTTCGGCGATTTTTGCAATGTTTTGTTTGTTTCCTTTTCTTCGCGAATTCATGTACAATTTTTCGATTTCATTTCAAACCCGCTCTTTTGCTCGCCAACTTCCCGGGCGGTGTTCGGTTGGCCTGACGTAACTCAATTTCCTTACTTTACCTCACTAGCTCCCAGCACCACCACCCCACCAGAGACCACCTCCTGACGCCTGAATGAATGCGATTGCTGCTCGATGTGTGTGCTTTTCCAATTTATATATGACTCTGCGCACACCACGCTCGGGGTTTGGCAGTTTGGCCGGGTGGAAAATAGAGAACCCGACAGTTGACTTTTCCGAGACCCTCTGGTGGGGGTGGATGGGAGGGGAAGGAGCGGGTGTTATATCGGCTCAAAGCACGCACACACCTAGCCGGAGAGTGAATGGAGAGAGAAAAAAACAAAACTTCTGTAGCGGGTCGGCCGAATGGACAAACACCAACTGCAGCCACCAAATGTCCTTGTGTCTGGGGGGGACGTGGTGCGAGAGGGAGGGAGGTTGGAAAAATCGGTCCGATAGATGCCTGATGACCGGTCGCAAATAAAGCGCATGAAGGGGCCACACACACACACACAAACATAGAGGAGAAAAAGAAAAGAAGCAAATCGACTGATTACCAAAATTTGCTCTATTTTCTTTTTCGGGGATTGAGCGTGTATGTGTGTTTTGGAAGTGGGGAAGTGGGGGTTGGTTCGAGTTCAGAATTCGAGGTTTAACGCTTTGGCTGTTTTTTTTTCGTCTTGTTGCTTTGGGATCTATCCGTGTTTTCTGTCCTGTTTGGTGTTGCACACTAGAGATGTGCGGCGACGTTCGGTCAAAAAAAGTCATCCGCAGTCCGCAAGTGCGACGGGTTCAAGATGGAACGGAGGGGGAAGCGGAGGTGGAGCAGTGTGCTGCACAAACACGCATATTTGGCTGGGTGAAAATTGTGGAATTTTCGGGGGGGACGTTCTCGGGGTGTGTGTATGTTTAGGTACTGCATTTGTTTTCCACGGACTAGAAATTTATGTATTTTACCCCCGAATTTCGATTCTCCTGAATGCCTAACAATGGCTCCCCTGTGTGTCCCCGTGTGTGTGTGTGTGTGCGTGGAAATTGTCCTGGGACAGTGGAAGCTTGGGGGAAGGGCAGGTTGGCTTAAAAATTGCCGCGCGAATAAAAACTAGGAGAGGTTGGTTTGGGGTTTTTAGCAGCGTAGTCCAGTTTTTTTGAAGTTCAGGCTTTTTTGCGTACCCTTCCCGAAGCAACACAATCTCGCAGGAGACAGTCCGTTGGTGTCCACTTTCGAGTTGATCTTCCTTTTTTGTATGTGTATGTGCGTGTGTGTTTTGTTCGTTTCCTTCCATGCCACAGAGTCCTCCCAGTAACTCTAGTCGCGCGTGACTGTGCACCGAGAATCGCGGATGGCATTATTCTTTTCGGTGCGATGTTGTTTTTTTTGTGTTGTTGCTCTGACCTCTGTGTCGCATATGTGCTCTAGTGTGTGAGGTCGATTCCCTCATCGAGAGTCCTCGGTGTGCGAATTTCCGTGCGCTTTTTTTTTCGGTGGAGGCGCATTTATTTTCTTCATCAATTCATCGTCGATATTGGCCGATCGAAGCTACTCTCAGGCACTCTGCCTGTTTTCGTGTGTGTTTCGAGTGTGCACTGCTTCTCATTATACCGCACAGTAGAGCCTTTATGTTTTTTTTCGGGACTTTTCTTTCTTTATTTTCCACCCTTTCTCTATCAACTCCCCCCCCCCCAAACAACAAATGCATGTGGACATGCTCTGCATCAGGATATGCACATCTCGCTGGACAGTAGTCCGTTTGATTTACTACGCAACTGGATGCACGTGTGTGCGGAGGACGGTGGAGGATGAGAATTGCCTGGTTGTCCCTGGTGAAGCGACTGATTGACTCTGAGCCCAGCTTCGAGAGGAAAAATTTGCGTTTCGTTAGCGCGCACACACAAACTGGATTCCTCCCGGTGCCCTTGGTACTCGGTCGAGTCGGGGGGCTTTTCCTAGGACCAGGCGACAAATCGCGCTCGCCGATGAAATTGGATATTTATTTTGTCGTTCTTGTCTTTTTACCTCGCTGAGGGCTTTTTGCTATATTCGACCACCGTTGTTGTTGTTGAACGTTGGGCATTATTTGAAGATTGGTTGTGTTTCTTTTTGTTTTGACTGTTGTGCGTGAATAAATACACACACACACACGCGGCCAGTATATAACTTGTTTCCAATTTCGGGTTCTTTGTCTTTTATCGATTGTACTATTTTGTTGGAAAGGTTTTTGTGTTTGTGTGTGTGTTTTTTTTTGGGGAGGAGGAATTTCCGTAGGAACAACGTTTGATGGTGGAATTGAAAATGAAATGATGCCTAACAACATGGCTGACCAGTGCAGACAATGCAATATTGGTATGGAGAAAATAGAAAACAGACAGAGTCAGAAAGAGAGACAGAGCGGTGAATTTATTGAGAAAATAAATAAAATAGCCTGCCCAGGCATTCATCAGTGGAAATAGAATAATTTCTATCCATTCGAACAGTCAATTATCTTTGAAGGGGACCTGTTTCATGTTTACTTAGATAAAAGCAAACGATGCATTTGTTGTTTGAGGGGATGCAGTTGCAGTTTTTCCTACTCTAACATAAAACTAGACGGTTGGAATCATTTCAAACTAACTCGCTTTTCTAATTTTAACTAGAACTCTCCCGGAAAGAAGCGCTATTGCAATTCTTCTCCAGCACCCATAATCGAAGGACATTAAAATGCAAATTTCCATCTCAAAAAACACACACAGAGGGAAAAAACACAAAACAGATAACAAATGGATACACAACCTTCTCGCTTGGCAATTTTCCGCGCGTACTCATAATCTCACAATCGTTTGCGATTCCTGCAAACGTGATGCACGCTCGGTTATTATTTGAGGCAGCATCTCCCATTAAAAAGGACGCTCTTACGTGTCCGGTGTGTGTGTTTGTGTGTTTTTTGTTTGTATATTTTTTGTTAAATTTCACATTATCACACACCAAGCGTAAACTCAGGGGATAGTTTTCTCACAACCCACATGGAGGGAACGCGAAAATCGAGCCACTTCTCTGTTTGGGACTGTGTTGCGTCTGCTGCCGTGTACTCCGTTTTGATAAACAAACCAATTTTCCCAATCGCCAAGTCTGGGCACGATGGAAAAGAATGCAGTTTCCGCTGGTGCTGCCGTCGAGAAGGAGCCAAGTGTAGTCCAACTGTAAGCGTACCACATAGAACTGCTTCCATCTCTCCAGGTTTTCTCTTGGTTTTCCCCGGCTCACCGGTTGGAGTTTTTGGTTTGTCGTTTTGTCGTTCGCGCCGGCCGGAAATGCATGGAATGCATATTTCGCTTCCACTCGTAGGCACAGATGGACGCCAAAGTTTTTCCGTGTCCAATGGTACTCTTGCTACTTGCTTTTTTTCCTGACTGTGTAAAAGCTTGTGCCACCGAGACCGGTTCAACTCTTATTATGATCGTTTTTCGTAACGTTATAGAAACCTTTTTTCCGATGCATTACTGTTGTACCCAACTCACACTGTATCTGATTGCATTGAAAGCCTGGATGTTGATTAAATAGAATTGCACTATCAGAAGAGCGCGATCGAATGGAGAGAGAGCGAGAGAGAGTTTGTGCAAAGTTTACCTTTTATGCCCAAGTGGAACTGCCGAATGCATTTTCTATGTTTTCTATAAAAATCAATCAATTTGCACCATCGTCTCAAATTACCTCACCAAAAAATGGGTTCGGCCTCCCTCCCAAAGCCAAGACACTTCAATAAAAAACCCAAAAATGGAAATTACAAAAGGATGCCCTCGGGCTGCCCGAGTGAAGCAGAAGGAAAAAGGGACCCCAAAAACAGCTTCCGCTCGGTAGAAATATAATATCCATAAATGTAGTTCTCTTGCGCGTGCAGAAGACCCTAGACTTCGCTTCGCTTGGAATGGAGGTAGGTAACGCACGGTTGCATATGTGCAGGCGTTTGTTATTTGTTCTGGTTTGATTGTTTTCTATTTTTGTGTGCGTGCGTATTGTGCATTGCTTTGATTTTGTTTTTCGTATTTGTGTCAACTGTTTTGTTGCTTTGTGTTCGAACAGATTGAATCATTTTCTTGTGCATCTGTGTCTGGTTTTTGTTTTCTCTTGTGTTTTTTTTTCTTTGCTGTTATATTTTGTTTGAGTTATATGTATTAAAGCGGGGCGCTTCTTTTACGTTTATTTGCGCTGTGTTTCGTGTGTGTTGTGCAGTGCTTCTGCAGACGACTTTTATTAGCTTATGGCGCTCTGTTTGCCGTGATGATTGAGCGAACGATGGCGTTGATGGTGCTTGGCGTATTATTTTGTGTCGTAACCGGGGGACCGTTCCAGCGATTGACTGTTGACGAACGGCTGGATGGGTTCGGATATTTGTACGGTGCGTTTTCATATTTCTCTGTCCAATATGCAACAGTACAAAGCTGTGTTCTGCAACATTTGAGAGCAGATTTAATAGAAATATAAAAATATTAGTCAGTGTTGTTTTTATTTCTGGAGAGAACTAGAGAGCAGAATAATAAAATTAACTTCCAGTTTTATTAATTTTAAACTATAAACAATCGAGTTTCAATACAATTAAAAACTATGATTATCTACATAAAATTAGCAACGATTATTGTTGTTAGTTTGCATCACTTGAAGGGTTAACAAATGCAGCCGTTTGAATGCAATTTTCAATACACGCAAGAACCGCGTGTGCGTGTCCCTCGTTCTCTCTCTCTCTCTTTCTCTCTCTCTCTCGTTCTCTCACGCCCCATGTAATTATAAATGCATGGCCATTCTTGCGATTTATGTTTTCTTCGGCGTTTCCCTTTCGGCCGTCCGTTTTGGCCGGCACGAACTTACGACGCTCCAGGATTCCGGGAAGGCTGCTTAATATAATTAGTAATTATTATAGGTGAACTTTTATAAGTATTAATTAAATAAGCTTCACACACACACACAAGCACGCAGGCACAGACACACCATTCGTTGCCCCTTTTGCGTTGATGATTTAATGTTTTGTCTTGAGGTTTTTTTTTGAGGTTCAGCTCTTTCTCGTCTCCCTGTCATCCCGCGAAGGATTCGGCCTCAGAAATCGCCGTTTGTTGATGTTGTTCTTCCACCGAGCAACCACCGCGAAATGAATTCTCTGACACCCAGCCGAGGCGGAGCACCCGGACCAATGCCAGAATGAGGGCCAGCCAGAGCGCGCGTTTGACAGGCGAATTTTTCAAATTATTTATTGCTCTCTAGAAAATTAATTATTTAATATGTTCGGCTCGCGATCTACACCCATGGGCTGAGGTTTTCGCGATTTTTTGGGTTTACCTTTTGTTTTTTTTTTGTGCGCGAAGTTCCGTACAAATCGCTTTGTCTCATCCATCCGACCGAGGTTTCGAAGTAATAGTGCTATTTTTTGTTGTTTAATTCATTCTGGACTTTTTTTTTGGAGGATCACCTTATTGTTGGGCCCTCGGTTTTTGAAGCCACATTTTACGAGCGAAGATTTTGTGTTTGGCTGTTGCATTTGGTTGAATGGGGAAAACGCCAACAATTATGGCTGCTGCTGGCTCGCATACCGTACGATTGCATTTTCGCGCCAAAAGAGTTTTTGGAAGTAGAACGGACGGTGCAACGGATGGAACGGACCCAGTTACTGCCAGGCGAATGCGAATGTGCAGATTGACACAAGAAGGTTGCTTAGGGGGTTTGGAGTTTTGTATGATAATTTGGATTTTATTTCTTTTGTGTTTTAACGTGCACCCGGACTCTGGCTTAAGAATATGAGCAGGCTCTGCTTGATGCTGTCGGGGGGAAGATACGAAGGTGAGCTGAGGAGAGGGCGTACAAGGCATGTAACATATTTATATGCGCGCGATCATCGATGGAATGTAAGTGGGTGCTTTAATTATTTAGCACACACACACACACACGCGGAACGCGCCCTAGAGCCAAGCCCAACTTTGCTCGAATGTTTGGCCGTTTTCGCAGGCCCCGGGACACAACGAAACTCAGCACACGGTGGAAAGGAATCTTGGCAATCGCTCCTTTTCTGCCTCCCGACTTTACGAGCGCCCTCGGTTGATGTTGTTTTGTTCGTTGTTAAATGCATATTTGCCGAACGATTAACACGCTATTCGATCAAGTCATTTCGTTTCGGGTTTTGTCTCTCCTGCTTCACATATGCTTTGGTTGTGTGTTGCTTTGTAGGTTACCCGTCCGCGGGCTGTAGCTGTTTCTGTGTGTTGGCTCATTTTAATGCGAAATCTTATGCCACGAAGAGAATATCAATGGGTGCACGAGTCTCGGTGAAACCGTTCGATGATTGGAGGATTGAAATGGATAAGATTGACATAGTTCTGCTTGAGCTTGCGACTGAGTGCCGAAGAAGAGAAGAATCGTGTTTTTTGGGGAGTTTGTTTTAATGTTTCCCGGTTCTAAATGAAAGGGTTTCTGAGGTTTGATTGATCTTTGCTGTGTGTGTTTCGGAAACATGTGATTAGCGAGTTATTAACGATATTTATAATTTTCTTCGGTTTTGTTGTTCTGTTCTCCATTTTCCTAATTCGCAAATAGCTTCTTTAGCTGTTCTCGATGTTAAGATCCGGTCTGTGTCTCTGTCTTTTTCCAAAATTCTTCCTTAATTTCCAAATTCTTTTTATAAAAACTAAACTTTAGAGTCTGCTTTATCTAAATGCTTTATACAAACAATCTATGTTTGCTTGGTTGATGAGATTTTAAAAGAGTATATCTTGCAACTGAGATACATAAATCTCGTCTCCCAGGCAGGTGAAAAAGGCCAACCGAACGAATAAAACTGTCAAACGACGCTAACGTTGAGGTGCTGGCGAGTGTGTGTGTGTGTGCGTCCGTGTCTACGATTCGGTGTGAGCTTCCTCCTTAAATTACTAATCAGTGATACAATTACGTTGTCTCGGGGTTTTAAGCATTTGCAACCACTTCTCGGGATCCAGCCAGCATCCAACCCCAACACCCCAATGCCACCCAGCTTGGCCACAACGGTACCAAGATGGAAGTACATGGAGCATTTCCTGTTCTTCGCCCCAAACCACTGGGACCGACGTTGTTTCGTCCAACGTTCCCACTCGGTCAGGCATCTCGGGCGGCTGTCTGACTGTGTTCGGTTTGGAGCTCCTTCTCGCACTTCTTTGGGACGAGTGTTATCATAGAATCTTTGCCACCATTTCTTCCCCCGTAACCGTCACCCCTCCCCCCGTTTAACCATGAACCCTGAATGAACCTTCGTCTCCAATGATGATGCGAACCTTCTTCTCGAGAAAACCGCAAAGCTTTCGCAAGCGAACCTGGGGCTGGCCCTTGCCGCATCTCTGCACCACCGCGCTCCTCGTTCCCTTTTTTATGCGGACCGGGGTAAGATCCCGGAGGAATGAAGGGGGGGTATGCCTTTCGTGCGCCCATAAACAGATTTACATATTATTATTGTAGAGCGAAAGCAAATCTGGAAATTAGATAATGTTTTCCCCCACCGTCCGGTCTGACACACGAAGACGACGGACGCATTCGAGCGAAAGGTGGCGCTGTCCGGGAGTTTTGGTTCCTTCGACATGGGCAGGACACATCCAAGACGAGGTAGGAAAGACATAGAGCGAGTGAGAGAGAGAGAGAGAGACAGAGCATGTTTAGCTGGACAATGTCCTTCGTCCTGGATGGGAAGCAGTCCTGGCAACTCTGACCACCGTTCCGAAAACGGGCCCGAGCCAGATATTTCGGGCACAATCATCGGCAAGGAATGTTGGTTGGAATGGAAACTTTGGGATTTGCACGGAGGTAGAGACCAACCCCAAACGGAAGAGCTCTGGACTTTCGGGGTTCGGAAAGAGTAAAGATGATCTCGCCCGAAACCAAGTCGACTTTGGTTGGGGTACGGCAGGCAGCAGTCATCGTCGGCGTCGTCGCCGTCCTTGCTGTGAATCTTCACGAGTTAAAGTCCGGAGATGCTTGTCAGGTGGGAGAAGGAATTGAACCGGACTCTGCTGGAGTTCTCCCACCGACGACGATGATGACTATGCGATGATGATGATGCGGAAGGTGCTGGGAAACTATCTTAAACGCTGGACGGTGTGTACTACATAGGAAATAATGAAAATAATGATAACGATAATACATAGAGCGGACGAGTGGACAGCAAGGAGGGGCAGAAAGAGTTCCAAGTGGCAGCACACATACAACGCCCGATACGTGTGTGTGTGTGTGACACACCGGCCGAGGAAATATTGTGTATGGCTTCCAATTAAGCCATAGTTTTGCATTAATGAGAAATACTAATCCCCCTAAAATTTCCTTTTCTTACGATTTTGTATAATTTGATTTTCGTCTCAATTTATAGCTCTATCTCCTGTGGTCCTCGCATTTACTGGACCTTTCTGCTACTCAGGCTCTTGTAGCGAAGGGGTTGAAGAGGTCGTCCAGTGGGCCGAGGGCTCTCCTAATGCAAGCGTTGAAACTTTAGCTGTAGTTCCTATGTATAAGCAAGCGAGGGCTGGAAAGAGTCTTGTAGCGAAGGGGTTGAAGAGGTCGTCCAGTGGGCCGAGGGCTCTCCTAATGCAAGCGTTGAAACTTTAGCTGTAGTTCCTATGTATAAGCAAGCGAGGGCTGGAAAGAG
>KZ062307.1:69681-88286 GCA_002091835.1 Anopheles maculatus
TTCAAATTTGATATATTCTTATCTGCCAATACCAATCCAATATACAAACATCTTCTTAGCAACTTTCGCCATATAAAAAGCCATAATTTATCTAGGCTTTGCATTTTTGATCGGCAAACATTTGATTAATTTCATTTTAATGCACAACCAATTCCAATTCCTGGCCAGTAAATGCAAATTCAGCTGAACCGTTGGCCCGTGCAGCGAAGCCATAGAAAACTGTATCTTCGTACGCATGTATTTTTCCGTACCCTATCAATTATAGACCCGACAACAACCTGGCGAATAAATACTTATTTTCCATTCGCCTGCCGACGAAGGCGACGCACCGGTCAGTTCCAGCCAGCCCAGAAGTCCACAAGTTGGTCGTCGTCGTCGTCGTCGTCGATGCTCGTCATAGTTTTCCATCAGGGATTTTCCATTTCCTCCCCCCAGTCGATGCACAAAATCCCAACCCCTGCCTGGGTCCTCTCACAGGTCCTCTCACGGGTCCTCCAAGTCCGAGTCTGTTCGATTCATTGGGCGCGCAAGAAATACAATCGCCATGATAATACCACACTCCAAGTTCAAGGGGGTGACCAACGGTGAGAGGGAGAAAAGGGTGCGGAAAATCTCTTCTTTCTCACTCGCTCACGCAGCGCGTCCCAGCACTGTCTCCCCGAGTTCCGGTCACTTGGTCTTCGCTGTATGCTTTTCTTGCGTTTCACTTTTAACCCTTTCCCGCCAACTGTGCTCAGGCCCGCTTATGTGGGAACTATTGGCAAACACTATCCCTTCCCTCAGGCCCACCCCCCATCACATCCCCATCCTCCCTTCTGTCTGTATTCCCCATCCTGCTTTCCATAGTACGCCCAGGGACAACACTTCCTCACTTGAACGACCTCTTGATAGCTGGTGGCTCAACATTTTTGGTGAGTTTTCAATTTTCTTCCGGCACTCGGCGTCTCCTTGCTCTCTCTTTCGGTGTCCCCCGAACCCTTCCTTATGTGTATGTGGTCGCCGCACACACACACACACCTCTTACCATCCATCGCACGTTCGTTCCATGTGCTTGCATGTTGCAAAATACGATATAAATTATAATGCATTAATTATGTTTAGAAAACAAGCTTATTAAACTTGTTCAATATTATATCTACGACGATGGAAAACTCTTCTCCCCACTCCCCCCCCTCTCACATGTTTTTCCGACCACCTTCCGTACTGATATTGCTCTCCCTTTTCGTTCGCTCGTGTATACCGTGGTTCGTCGTCGTCGTCCCACAGCAAGACAGGACTCGTACGAGGACTCTCTTGGAACCGGTTGGTTTGGTTGGTACTTGGTCGTACTTGGGGACGGCACGTACACGTACTGTATGTGTGCCGGGATAAACTACAATCGCACAATACGCACATCGCCACAACAACTTGCACAAACTCTGCTGCTGCTGCCTCCGAGAGTCCTGACGTCGCGCCCACACTGTACGGACTGTGGCATCCCGAGCGTCCCGAACGATGCTTTCGATGGAGAGCGTGCCAGCTGCATGTAGGTCTGTACGTGCGTGTGTGTGTGTGCTCAAGCTTGTGGAAAGATCGAACTGCTCGTTTTTCATGCGAAATATATCTTTTGCCACATCCCGTGTCCATATATCGATTTGGCAAGGCATGGAAGAAAGCAGGAAGGTTGTGTGTGCTGGAGCCTGTGAGTGGCCAACTCTTTATGCGATAGTTGTTAGGGGGGGATTTTCCTCCCCCCCCACTTCCTCCCCCCTACGCCTCAGCAGAGGAGAAGCAGGTGGGAAGGGGGCATGCTACACAGGATGTGTTGTGAAATTAGCATAAAGCTCCTTTCCCGGTGCTCTCGGCGCTCGAAGAGATGCATTTTGCGTCTTGCTGCCGGTGGAAACTGCAGTGGATGGGGGTTTTGGGGTGGCAGTTTGGAAATGCACACACACGGACACACTTGAGTTTGGGTAGGGGAGGGGGTTGGGGGGGTATCAGGGGCGACAGTGCACAGTAAGAGGTCCCAGCCTGATTTCGAATGCTAGATTCATTATTGCGATTTTTGATGCACTCGATGCACCGATGTAGCACGTACATTCTGGCTGCCGCTGCAACTGGCAGTCGCACGACTGTAGATAATGAAACTATTTTAAATAAGAACTCCCCTGAAAGCCTCCAACACTTTGTGTCCGATGATGCAACGCCGGAGACATGTTTCTTAATTAACGGCAGGAGATAACAAAATGGATGTTTTAGCTTAGCGAAGATAATATTAAAATGTGTATGATTGTTTAGTTATTATAAATTTTGTTAAATTATTATTATAAAAATGGAGAATTTACCTCATTGAATTTCTATTTACGTTTAATTAATTAAGTATTATTTGTTTTCTATTTTTTTATTGGAATGTTGCATATGTTTTCATGTTATTCGAGACCTTTCTGGGATATCCTTTGTTTATTACTAACAATTACATAGCATTTAACATTATTGTTCTATATTATTGTTCTATATTTCTTTGATTTAATCACAATTAAATTATTAATATAAAAAAACTGCAATCTAAATCAGAGAAGAAAATATTTACATTCAATTAAAGCAAACCTTTTTTCGTCCAAATTATACATCCCCTAACTTCTTTATTTACTCTCGCTGTGTATGTACGATGTTTACAAAACCACAAAATGAGCAACATCTGACGTGTGTCTGTGCATCGTGCGGTGCATTCTTACCAGCTAGAAATGCATGTAAAACCACCCCGCTCCCCTCCCCGAAACCGGATATATTGTATGCAGCGCCAATCCTTACGCCCGCCGGCACCAGATGGGCCTGTGCAATGGAAATTGGAAAATGCATTGGCAAATAAATAATAACCAAACGAAAAAACAAAAGCATAAAATCCTCTAAACCTTCCCAATGCCGACGTACGAAACCGGCCCCTTCGATTGCGTTATTATTATTCTGATTATGAAATGCACTCACTTCTTAGGCGGCACCCGTAATTAAGTATTGCGCCATTCGGTCTGGCAAAAGCAAAAAAAAAACACCCGGACGGCTTTACCGAAAGACGAATGGCTCACCCTGTGTCTGGGGGTAGGGAGAGAGGTGTTGAGCATACAGACACGTCTCACCAACACACACACACACTTGAAACTCCTTTGCACAAAGCACAAAGTTGCACACAGATGCAATCAAATTGATATTAGCATTGTATTGCAGATATGGGTGCAATTATAAATGTACATAATTTGCAATGGATGGTATGGAGAAGGAGGCGGATTGATCAGGACGGGAGGTGGACGGGCGGTGTTGGAAAGTGTAAGAATTAGAAAATCCATCCCCGAAATGCTCACCCTTCCTTTTCGGTGTGGTGTGCGGGGTCATACATAATAATGCATAAACAACAACTACAGCTATAGCAAAGCCGGTGCTTCCGGTACGGAATGGCGAGCAAAGGAGTACTGGCTTCGTCTTGCAGTTCTATATGCACCTCGATACACCGAGTCTGGAGGAATGGAGAGGTGTAAGGAGTTGCTCTCCGCACTACCCCACCTAACCCACCCGCCCTCCGTCATCCCATCGGACATCGAGCTCGTGTACAATTAGAGAGCAAATATTTCTGCATTTTCGAGTCCGGGTTTGGCCCAAAACGGGGTCGGACGAAGCAGGCGTGCGTGTATGTGTGTGTGTGAGCGAGCGAAACGGAGTGCACATATGCATTAACTTAACCTTTTTCCTCAATATTCCAATTTCGGTTCGGTCTCATTCTCCGTGTCCGGGAGTCACAGGAGGAACCGCTCATTGGAGGCACTCTTTGGACGTTATTTGAAATTATAATATATAAGTACACCCAAGCAGGCAGGACCGGTACCGTGTAGCTGCGGCACGGCGAGAGGATTTCCACCTGGGTTGCGGGAAAGCGGTCGGTGGTACCTGGTGTGCATATAAATAAAGGAGCTCATATAAAATCAATACTAATCAGTACGAATATCAACCTTCTAAAACTATACACTTTCGACTTTCGGGCTCTCTTGCGCTCAACGAAGAAAGCGGCACTTTGTCGTCGTCGTCGTCGTCGTCGGGTGGGTCGTGGTTGTTTGGATGCGTTTGAGAAGCTTTATCGCATCTACGGTTTCTGTGAACGACCACTACGAGGATATGGGATTAGTGGAGAGAGGTGTAGGATTTTACCACTCCATTCCGATGGAAAGTTTGGTTGAGGTTGAGGTTGAGTGAGGGTATTCTTTTTTCGGTGCTCTGTATTCTAAGATTTCGATGGTTAGAATTGCAGTTAGATTATTGAGGATGCTTTAGAATTTCTTTTATAACAAATATGCTAAACATAGTTGAATAATAACCATTATCTTTCTTTTATACACAAAAATCGATTGGTTATCGCATAATTTATGAACAATATTTTATTTAGTCGAGAGAAATACATCTACCTAACTTAAGATAATGAACATTATGCAGTAATTAATGTTTTGCAATATTGTTTCATCTGGAAGAGACCTGAGGATCTAGATTTCTGGTATAAATAGGTTTAGTATACCATGATACAGTCGACATGACTTGCCGACATCCAATGTGGTGCTAAAGAAAAATAATATGGAATATTTGCTTAAACAATTTGTTCTTCAATTTGGTACAAACATTCATTTGGTCAAACAAACACCAGCTTAGCGGACTAGACAACATGCTTCAAGAGTCCCCAAAATCGCTTCCATTTGAGAACCTTGGTTGAACCATACACAGAGTTGGAGGCCGACAGGGTCCTAGCCGGCTGAGAGTCCTCATCTAAACAGCCTCGTTACAAGACGCCTACCAACAGATCGCGTCTTGAAAGATGCCTTGTAGTCTAGAAGGACGTCTCTAGTCGTTCAAGGAGCTTAAAAAGTTCCAAACACAAAAATTGGATCCATTGATGAAAGCGCGTCCTAAAGACTTGATAACTTAGCGCTACTGATCCCAGACTTTCCTGGTGGAGGCATTAATCGTACCAACTCATCTGTCTCGGTATAAACGTCATAAAAATATTTTACTGGCTGGATTCAGTGACAAGTCTTGCCCGTTTAAGCTTCGTTTCTTACTTGTTTTATTTCAGGTTTAAAAACAGTTTATAATTTGTAGAAAATTAACATTAAAATTTCAAAAAACTAAATTTAGTGCAAAAGATTCTTTATATCCTTAAAAGTGATTTGTTGCTTAAAGAAGAACTAGACATAAGTTTAATAATTGGCTAAATTATGATGAAATATTGTATTTATTGCTCAGTTGGTGGTTTGTTTTTAATATTTTTTATAACATTTTTACTTTTGTTGAGCTTATATCTTGCAAACTATACTTACTTGAAGTTAAAATAACGATACAAATAATGCATGAAGTACGCGTTTAAAATCGCTAAACTTCGAGCTTGATATTAGAGAGTGTAGAGAGTACATGTCTATGACGTATTTTTGTTATTTTAAAATTCCAATTAAGTTCAATTTAAAGTTGTTTCATACATCTTTAAAACGTTTCTAAGTTTTGTTGTGAAATCCCATTTCATCCACGCTAAATAAAAACTAAATCAAACCCGTATACAAATACTAATTTTATGTTGAACTTAAATTGTTTTCCATCCGTGGTTTAAAACCAATTTCACTGTAAAAATTCCTTAAAACCAATCCAAAATCTAAACCGCCGTTTCGTCACATCCCGCGCATTGAAATCTTTTTTATCAGCCTCCCAGTTTACCCATTCCCCCCACTGCGCGCCGTCCGCACTCTCAACGTGTTCGCACATTTCGCTCCCACACCTCCGTGGAGCTTGATTCGTCAGATTCCGGTTTTCGCCTTCGCGGCGTAGTGGTTCGCTTTTCCGAGTTTTCGCCATCCACGCCGTCCCTAGCGCGCGGCTATGTACGCGGAGACAAACACAGCATCCAGCACAGGGGGTTGCCGCTATTTACTCGCTCACTCGCGCTAGCCTTTTTCTCTTTCTCTCCCACACACACACAAACTCACGGGGCAAAGAAAAAGTTCTCGCGAGCACATGTTTTTCGGGTCGCGTACATAAATGGCCTGGCCAGAAAAATGGAGGAGAAATTGCAAAAAACGAAACACAACGCCACAACCAAAACACACGAACGAGAAGGAACGGAAGCAACAACAGGAAAAAAAAACGCACACACATGTCAAAAGCTCCCCATCTTTCGGGTGGGTGTGTGTGTGAGCTAGAGAAGGAAAAAACGCATGCAGGAGAATGTACGAACGCATGCAGTGTAGCGCGCGAACGGTGAAAAGGGTTGGAAAATGTGTGCATGCATGCGCGCTGTATGTGTGATGTTCTTCCCCCGCTATGTTCGCGCACTGGTGAGATAATAGACGGATGGCTGGTGGAGCATAAAACACAAACAAAACAACAACAGAGGAGGAGAAGGAAAACAAAACGATAACCACGCTGTTGCGCTGCTGGCCACCGACTGCGAAGGATGCTGATGACGATGATGATGATGCTCCCGAAGTGTGACTGCCTGACGGTAAGCGAGCCGAAGAACGGCTTCGATATGATTTGTCATCTCGGCGAAGCATGGTTCATATTTATTTTACCACCCCAACCAGTGGGAGGGTGCGAAGAGCGGGGAAGAGCGCGCGCGGGACGGAGTCGCTTTTCCGTCGACTTCGGACGAATTTTTTCCCCAACTTTTTACTGCTGCCGTCCACGTGTTTTCGCAACGCTGTGTACGCTGTGTACGCGCATTTTTCATTCTCTCTCTCTCGCTCTCTATCACGTGACAAGACCAAATTCGGGCACCGGAAGCAGTTGACCCGCACACAGAAGTAGGTGGTCACTAATGAATTGCTTACTTAACTTTCGCGGCCAAGTCTTCTGGAATTGCCCTTGCCCTCCTCTCAAGGTTCATCCGGGCTGTTCCGGATTTCCCCGGGACTCTCGTGTCCATTTTATAAGCGTGCAGGGCGTGGAATCTAGCGAGCCCGGCGAATCCGGCCGTTCGGGGTTTGTGGTTTCGTTTTCCCACATTTCGTGGAAAATAAAAACCCGACCATTTACCCGACGATAACAAACCCATTGTGCGCTGACCAGATGTGATGTGCATTAGGTTTATTGCGGACCAAAACAAGCGTACACGGGATTGTAGATGTTGATAATATATGTGAGGGATAGTGGCAGTGGCTTATCAAGAGTTATGCTGTAAGAGCTTTTCTGGGAAATTAGTTATTTCTACGAAGTTGATCAATTTTTCATCTCTTTCGCAGTTGGAAATGGTGGACAATCTCTCGTTGGCTTCGGATTCTACAAGATACACACCAAAACTGACCTAAAAGCTATCCATATTTGCTTAATATTCGTGCATACGGGTACCATCCATTAAGAGACAATCCATCCGCCATGAAAGCGAATTAATTTACTCTACCTTTTAATGGTCACTGTCGGCACACGGCCTGTGTGACTTGCGGACCTGCTGGCTTGCCAGGGAAAACTAGTTCTAAAAACGTGCCAAATGTGCCAGCGCAATGTCATCGGGAATTCATTTTTTTACTCCCCGCACGTACGTAAATCATTGATTTGCACAAATACATTTAACAGATGGAAAACGGGATGGGGGAAAACACACACCAAATCCTCCAAAACTCGGGGGGGGGACGAGCGAATTCTAGCTCGTCTAGGCTCCGGTAGCAACTGGGAAAAATGGACTCTCGAGGACTCCCGGTCCGGTCCTCAGGAAAAGTGTTTTTGCCACCCCCCCCAACGGTCTATATAAATCGTTCATCCGTTATGCTCCACTTTGCGCAAATAATAATGCACAATGGATTCGGCGAATGGCATTTTTTGAACATTTATTTTGTTCTATTTTCCCTCAACTCCTGCCCTCCTTTCCCCGCCGTCTGCAGATCGTTCCTTCCTCGCACTGATTAATAGAGTGAGCCACTTTTTAGCGGGATAGTCAGTCTTTTTCCCCCCATATTTTGCTTCATCTTGCTGTCGCCACCGTCATCACCATCGGTGCACGATAAAAGTGCGAATGGAGAAATGGACAAAACAAAAGAGAGAACAAAATACATATCGATCCTAATCTAAATGCTCATAAATGCTGCACAATGACGCTTCCGGTTTTGGTTCGAAAAACTCATTCTATTATCTATCGAGCGCACATGTACATACGTGTGCCGTCAGGTGTGTGGATCAGGGTGACTCGGAGGGCTGGGTGGCCTCTCACACAGCTCTGCAAGAGATCCTAACTTTTCCTGTGGAATCTGGATAGGAGATCAACTGAGAGAACCTCAAAAAACGCAAATTCGTAGTTTGTTTTTCGTTTTCCTTTTCACATTTTATTGGCATGGGACGGTGTTTCTGCAGCGCAAATTTTTCCACTGTCTATTGAACAAAGATTCATTCGATGGTAGGAGAAAGAGGGGAGGGAATCCTACGAGGACATTCGGCAACAATGGGACCAACGCTGCCTTTTGGTCCTGCCCGGGGAACAAAAACCGAATACAGCGAATACAATCCGCGCAATGGCGTAGTAATTAAAATTAAATCCAAAACGTGTGCAAAACTCCATTCCGGCATCATCTATTTTCGTCCACCCACCCCCCCTTTCAGCATCAGTTTTCCCGAGGGCCACGTCGTCGCAAAAAAAAAAACAACAAACAAAACCTCATCGATGGCACTTCCGTACACTTTCGCGAAAAAGCCATTTAAGCGGGCCGGGCACAGTGGATGGAACCCGATCCCGAACATCACCCTAAGCAGCAATCGCGATAGATAAAGGTGGGGGAGAAAGAGACGTATGGGGGCGGAAATAATAAAAAAAGCACCAGAAAGCAAAATGAATAACGTATCTCAAACGTTGCAGCAACAGCACTTACTTTGATACGGTTTTGTGTTTTAACTTTGCGCGCAGCACACGTGAGGGAAAACAGGAAAAACTACCACGAAAATGTGAACGTTTTCCACCACCAGCCCCTGTAGGGTGACCACCATGGAAGATTAATCTAAATACATGCGCGCCGTGGTCGTGGACCGATCCCAAAATCGCCATAAACGGAATCGCCACACACACACTGTCTCGCTTGCTCGCTCGTTGATGCATCACACATACGCTTCAGCTACGAAAAAGGCATCGTGCCTGTCCACGGCACGGTAGCGAGCAGTTGGGCGGCATTGGCCGATGATCATCACCCTTTTCCTTACGCAAAAATGACATTCGCGTGGTCGTCCTCTCCGGCGATCCGGTCGCGAATGGTCAGCGCGAAAATTACATCCCCTTTTGGCGGAAAGAGATCAGCCAGGAAATGAAAATGTTCGCGGCTGGAAGGGTGTGGGCAGGCCCGAACTCACTCTAATTCTGCACAAATTCGCGAAACTCTGCAACTGAATTCAAGCACCCCGTTCCCTGGGTTTTGCTTTTTTTTAATGCTTCGGGAAGCTAAATCAAACTGTATTTGCTTCTCACACTCTGTGTGTGCACTGGTCCAACCATTTCAGTACACAACAGTCCCCAGAGTGCTGGATACGGCAGTCGAATCCTGCCGGGAGTATAGGAAACGGTAGAGAAAACGTCAAATAAAAAAGCATTAAGCTACTGCTGCCGCTTCTACTACCCATCATACTTACAAAACTCCAACGAACGAACGAACGAAAATTGGGGATGAGTTGGTCCAGCTTCGATCTCGAAAGCGTCCCAATACACTCTATATCTCAGCAAAAGGGGGACGCAAAAAAAACGGGGCAAGTGTATGCAACGAACTACCTTCCCCCAATATTCCGAGAGCGAAAGGAGATCCGGTCACGAAAATGACCATTTGTTCGTTAATTTTCTCGGCGTTTTTTTTTTCTTGCTACTGACTGCTCATTGGGTACTTAAAAAAAACGCCCCCAATATCGCCCACCAGTCGTGGTCTGTTGGTGAAAAACACATTCCATATGTAGGATACTCCAAAAAAAATGGAGGAAAAAAAACCCCACGAATCGAGAACTTCAGTTTCGGTGTTCGCCGCAGTTCGACTGCTGGCAACTTCAGGGAAGTTGGGTGGATACACCTTCGATATAAAAATTTATTTAAATATAAATGTGCTTTTTCCTCGACTCGGGAGGAGGATGGTTCGTTCCGGAGTTTGCGAGAATTCTAATTTTTATTTTCTTCCCGACCATTCTGCCGATTCGGTCCCGACCGGTTTCGGAAAAAAGCGGAAAAGCCACGGAATTGCTTTCCGTTATTGTTAATGTGTATGGGAAAGAGGGTGGGGTGGGGGGGGATAGGAGGGTGCAAAGGAAGGGGAGAGGAGGTTCAAATGCAAACGGCCACTTGGAAAAATCACCCTCTCGAACGATACACAGCCACAGGACAGAGAAAGCGAGAGAGTCTGCAGGACTGCCTAAAATCGTGCTCCAAAAAAAAAACAAACGATTGCATCTCTAAGGCAAGGATAAGGTGACAAAAAGGGGAGAAAGGAGAGGGGGTGATGTGGCCCCAGATGTGTATGTTAGTGATTATTGCTTGCTCGCTCTCGTGTGCTGCTAGAAAAATACATTCCCACGACGTACATGATGGTACGCACACACGCACCGCCGGAAAATGCATCTCCAGCATAAAACGGGGAGCGAGGTGACAGGGTAAGAAAATTGCAATAAAAAAGCGCTTTCTCCCAACACTCCCTGCCACACACACAGATCCAAAAACGTGCCTAATACCGTGCGAGGGCTTTTTTTTCGCATGTTTGTGCGTCGAATTTCGGGAACGGCCTATTCATTCTCGTCCAGAAGAGCTCGTTGCGTGTTTCTGTGTATTTTCTTGTTTGCTTATTTTTTGTTGTTGGTAGTTTTTCGTCCAGCATCACATACGCTTAACTTTGCACTTTTTGGGTGATCGGAAAACGAAAATATAGAAAAATATCCTGCTCGCCTTTCTATGACTTTCCATTCGGGTCCTCCTACTCCGCCGCCCACCAATGTTTTTTTTACTATCAAAGTATGAAAATTGTGAAAAAATCTGCACCCACACACACTCGCACATACACACATACATGAGGAAAAAAATCCTCAAATGCTCGCTTGCTCGCGAAAAGCTCATTGCAAAACGACCGCATCTAGTAGCAGCGGGGTCCTATCACTACTGGAAAAGTGCTGGAGCAGGGAGGGCAGGGAAGGACTGGGAGTGAAAAATGCCGGGAAAATATGCAAACTCTCTCATTTTCCCGCGTATCCCCGTATCCGCGCGTCACCCGAATCGATCGCATTGGTCATCTTTTCCATCCGAAAAGCGTTTTTTTTCTGCTCGCCCTCGGTGTGTCCAGTGTGTCGTACCGTCGAACCTGTGACTTGGAAAAGCCGGGGCGAAAAACGCGGCTGCGAAGGGTATGAAGTTCTAACGTTCAAACATACCAATCACACACAAACACACACGCTAGCCACCCATGTATGTATGTTTTGTGCTGCGATGTCCTGCAACGTCCTGCGATGTGTCCAGCTTTTCCCGAAGCTTCTGCCAGCGGTTTTGCCACCCATCGCGAGCGTACGCGATTTCTTGTTTGTTGCTTTCTGTTTTTTTCCGGGGCGACAACGAGAGAAGCGCGAGAATGCACACCCAACGGGGGGGCTGGGGTGGACGCCCGGTCGAGAAAATACATAACAAACGGTGCGGACTGCACAAATATATCAACACAGCGAGAACGGTGCAGACCGTGCCGCGGATTTTTATTTTCCATCGTCAGGAAAAACGCGGGTAAAGGGGCGACCCGAGGGCGGGTATCTATTCGGTACCGTCGACTTCTTTTTGTGGTGAGAAAATAAAAACCGACGCAGAATGTGCACTACTGTGTGTGTTGGGGACGATTTTCGTTGTTCGTTTTCTCAGCGTTCCGTTCCCCATTTCGTGTGTGTGTCCTTACGTGTTATTGGGGAGGTTCGGCACGGGTTTTTTTTATGTGTTTTCTTTTAGAGGGAACAGTTTTTGAGTTGATTTTCTCCTTCTTTATGTGGTCCGCGAAATGTCCAAAAACTCGCAAAAAAAAATCGTCCGATTCTGATCAGCACCGATGGGTCCGAGAGCAGCAGCCGTACCGGGGGACACATCGTCTCGCGTCGTTCTCCATCTGTGTTGGCGGAACATTCGGAGTTTGGCGGGTGGTTGGGGCTAGTGTTTGGACATACGCACACATATGCGAGTGTCCAAACGCTGGCGTCGCCCAACCCAAAGCTCCGGTGGCAATGAGATGCGATTTAATGTTTTTTTTTTACTTTCTTTCGCGTTGCAGCGAACATTATCCTTCAACTTGCCTACAGTAAATCAATTCAGGGATGTCTTTGTGGAAGCGGTTTGATAGGATGATGTTATTTTATACATAAAGAACAATTTTGAGTACATTTTTGCAGTATTTGAGAAGGAAAACTATGGTTTAAAATTAATTTAAACTGCAGTTTTAAGTAAAACAAGCCAGTTTTCCTAGAACTTGCGACAATAAATCTATTTAGAGACATCGTTTTGGGAGCAGATAGAGGTTTTGAGTGTAAAGCAGGACATTAATTCGTTATCTAAATTAATTTAAATTGAATCTGTTCTTAAAATGTGCCAATTATTCTTCAATTTTCTTCGGAAGGGTTTGTTCCAAGAAGTGATGTGTTGGATGTTATTCAATAATTATAGCTCAATTTTTCATAAGTTGGAAAGGAATATTTAATTTTTTTTTATTAAAACTTAATTATTTAAAGGGTAATAAGCAGAGCAGGAAATTTATTTCAAAAACGTTGAATCTAACGAATGACAGACATAATTTTATTACAATTTTATAATAACTCAACTAGTCCATGTTAATGGTTGAACAATCTTGTTTAATGTTTAAGTTTGATAAATGGTCTCGCGTATTAGAATGGTGATTTATTGATCTCTGATTGATCTAATGATATTCTTTAACTCTTTAACTTCGTATAACAAATAAAATATACGACGATTCCTTGAATATCTGATCCCCCAAATCACTCTTACACTAACGCTTACATAAATGATGTGCTTTTGATGTTTTGTCCATCACTATAAGTCTATATTATCCTTTAGCTTGCTGTACTATACATCAGTAATTAGACATCAATTTGAGTCAAAAACAATATGGCTGAAACTCATTTAAACGTAGCTTAATTTAAAATAAAGCACAACAATTACATTCAAATTGACTTAGCTTCAAAAAAACGCTTCCAATTAAAATTATAAACAGTACACATTCACTATAAGGCTAATTTATTTGATTTCACAAACAACAAAGCGCCACCACAGTGTTCATGCAAATTCCGTTCCGTTTCTTTTAATGATCATTTGCAAATTTTGCTATATAAATTGCATGCAATCTGTTACGAATGCTTCATAACATGCAGAACATGCGCAACGACGATACAACGATGCCGCGCTGCCCCATAAAACACGATCAACCATCTAAAACCTGCAGAGAAAAGGTGTGTATGGTGATGGGTGTTCACTTTATCGTGCCCCACCATAACGGCTATATACTCTAAATTCAAACTGACCAACAGCACTCACACACACACAATCCCCATAACGATGCAAACGATGTTACATTTTTACAGGCGCGCACAAATTTCGAACGAAGATATTAATTCATGCAAAGCATCTACGGAAAAGCAACGAAGAACGAACATTGGGCGGCAATACGGGGGACAAAAAATAGCCAAATCCCGCTACGGCCCAATCCAATCAAACTCGCGCATTGCACGGACTTAGGAGCCGTCCCGGATCCCATTTCTAAAAAAAAATATCCTGGGGGAAAAAATGGCCAAACTTTCAAACACGATTGCCCACACACGGGTACTACTGCCATCTAAGCTGCCATCAATATTCGCGAACACACGTCGCAGCTTCCGCACGGTGGAAAACAACTTCTAAGCCACCCATCCACTGTGTCCGCTTTCCCACCCCCCCATTCGCTTCGGGAAGGTGGTAACTGCAGTACGGGAAAATTTGATAACGGCTGCAATATTTTGTCCGAATCACACCTTTGCAGGCGTGAAATATGGACACGACACGGCCGAAAGACACACACATAAAGGTGAACTAAAAAAAAAAGCCTTGGCTGGGGAGTAGGAAAATCGAATGAAAATCTGTCTAGTGGAGGGTGGGAGACAGCGGGAAGTGTGAGGAAAAACAAAAATAAAAGTATGAAATAATATACACAAGTGAGCAAAGTTTTCGGTTGCTGCTCGCTCCAAAAGCTTACCAGTGGAAAGTGGATCCAGGACCAGCAGCCGAGCCTGAGCGCTGGGCCGGCGAAAGGCGAAAAGAAATTATGGAAAAAAATGGAATTACGATCCGCCTGCCCTCCGCCCATAAAGTAACGCTCGCGCGATGCACCCGAAACAACCAACAAACAAACAAAACACAAACAAGCCAACAAACGAAATAAAAAAAATCACACGGAAAAGGCAGATATAAATTAAAACACCATCGCGCATAACTCTTTGGGTCCGAAGGAAGCTAACACCACGTGGGGACCATCCACCAACCAAGCGCACACAGAGTCCGTGCTAGTTTTGTGGAATTTTTCTCGCACACACCGCACAGCATCATCCATCCCAGTGGAAATGGAAAATGCGATTGCGAAGAATCGATGGGCGCGCGTGGAATGAGGACCTCCTGAAGCATAAGAGACTGATGATATTATTATTTTTTTCCCTCGTTATTATTTGCACACACACACACACACACACACACACACACACACACACACACACACACACAGGGGAGATTTTTTTGGAGGGTAGTGTGCACCCATTGTTCCCACTTCTTTGCCTGGTCCGGAGAGTCTCCACTGGTCCGATGAAGTGGTGTTTCTGCTCGCCCTCGGTGTGTCCAGTGTGTCGTACCGTCGAACCTGTGACTTGGAAAAGCCGGGGCGAAAAACGGGGCGGCTGCGAAGGGTATGAAGTTCTAACGTTCAAACACACCAATCACACACAAACACACACGCTAGCCACCCATGTATGTGTTTTGTGCTGCGATGTCCTGCAACGTCCTGCGATGTGTCCAGCTTTTCCCGAAGCTTCTGCCAGCGGTTTTGCCACCCATCGCGAGCGTACGCGATTTCTTGTTTGTTGCTTTCTGTTTTTTTCCGGGGCGACAACGAGAGAAGCGCGAGAATGCACACCCAACGGGGGGGCTGGGGTGGACGCCCGGTCGAGAAAATACATAACAAACGGTGCGGACTGCACAAATATATCAACACAGCGAGAACGGTGCAGACCGTGCCGCGGATTTTTATTTTCCATCGTCAGGAAAAACGCGGGTAAAGGGGCGACCCGAGGGCGGGTATCTATTCGGTACCGTCGACTTCTTTTTGTGGTGAGAAAATAAAAACCGACGCAGAATGTGCACTACTGTGTGTGTTGGGGACGATTTTCGTTGTTCGTTTTCTCAGCGTTCCGTTCCCCATTTCGCGTGTGTGTCCTTACGTGTTATTGGGGAGGTTCGGCACGGTTTTTTTTATGTTTTCTTTTAGAGGGAACAGTTTTTGAGTTGATTTTCTCCTTCTTTATGTGGTCCGCGAAATGTCCAAAAACTCGCAAAAAAAAAATCGTCCGATTCTGATCAGCACCGATGGGTCCGAGAGCGGCAGCCGTACCGGAGGACACATCGTCTCGCGTCGTTCTCCATCTGTGTTGGCGGAACATTCGGAGTTTGGCGGGTGGTTGGGGCTAGTGTTTGGACATACGCACACATATGCGAGTGTCCAAACGCTGGCGTCGCCCAACCCAAAGCTCCGGTGGCAATGAGATGCGATTTAATGTTTTTTTTTTAATGTGCTTTTGATGTTTTGTCCATCACTATAAGTCTATATTATCCTTTAGCTTGCTGTACTATACATCAGTAATTAGACATCAAACTGAGTTAGAAACAAAATGGCTGAAACTCATTTTAAACGGAGCTTAATTTAAAATACAGCCCAACAATTACATTCAAAACAGGTTGACAATGCGAGCAGCGATGATTCTCGTAATAGACATAGGTAGTAAATTGTGAATATTTGATGCAGACAAATGTATAGCATTTTTAAATTGAAGCTTCATCTGCAAACTTATTGACTTAGCTTCAAACAAACGCTTCCAATTAAAATTATAAACAGTACACATTCACCATAAGACTAATTTATTTGATTTCACAAACAACAAAGCGCCACCACAGTTTTCATGCAAATTCCGTTCCGTTTCTTTTAATGATCATTTGCAAATTTTGCTGTATAAATTGCATGCAATCTGTTACGAATGCTTCATAACATGCAGAACATGCGCAACGACGATACAACGATGCCGCGGTGCCCCATAAAACACGATCAACCATCTAAAACCTGCAGAGAAAAGGTGTGTATGGTGATGGGTGTTCACTTTATCGTGCCCCACCATAACGGCTATATACTCTAAATTCAAACTGACCAACAGCACACACACACACACACACACAATCCCCATAACGATGCAAACGATGTTACATTTTTACAGGCGCGCACAAATTTCGAACGAAGATATTAATTCATGCAAAGCATCTACGGAAAAGCAACGAAGAACGAACATTGGGCGGCAATACGGGGGACAAAAAATAGCCAAATCCCGCTACGGCCCAATCCAATCAAACTCGCGCATTGCACGGACTTAGGAGCCGTCCCGGATCCCATTTCTAAAAAAAAATATCCTGGGGGAAAAAATGGCCAAACTTTCAAACACGATTGCCCACACACGGGTACTACTGCCATCTAAGCTGCCATCAATATTCGCGAACACACGTCGCAGCTTCCGCACGGTGGAAAACAACTTCTAAGCCACCCATCCACTGTGTCCGCTTTCCCACCCCCCCATTCGCTTCGGGAAGGTGGTAACTGCAGTACGGGAAAATTTGATAACGGCTGCAATATTTTGTCCGAATCACACCTTTGCAGGCGTGAAATATGGACACGACACGGCCGAAGGACACACACATAAAGGTGAACTGAAAAAAAAAAGCCTTGGCTGGGGAGTAGGAAAATCGAATGAAAATCTGTCTAGTGGAGGGTGGGAGACAGCGGGAAGTGTGAGGAAAAACAAAAATAAAAGTATGAAATAATATACACAAGTGAGCAAAGTTTTCGGTTGCTGCTCGCTCCAAAAGCTTACCAGTGGAAAGTGGATCCAGGACCAGCAGCCGAGCCTGAGCGCTGGGCCGGCGAAAGGCGAAAAGAAATTATGGAAAAAAATGGAATTACGATCCGCCTGCCCTCCGCCCATAAAGTAACGCTCGCGCGATGCACCCGAAACAACCCACAAACAAACAAAACACAAACAAGCCAACAAACGAAATAAAAAAAATCACACGGAAAAGGCAGATATAAATTAAAACACCATCGCGCATAACTCTTTGGGTCCGAAGGAAGCTAACACCACGTGGGGACCATCCACCAACCAAGCGCACACAGAGTCCGTGCTAGTTTTGTGGAATTTTTCTCGCACACACCGCACAGCATCATCCATCCCAGTGGAAATGGAAAATGCGATTGCGAAGAATCGATGTGCGCGCGTGGAATGAGGACCCCCTGAAGCATAAGAGACTGATGATATTATTATTTTTTTCCCTCGTTATTATTTGCACACACACACACACACATAAGGGAGATTTTTTTGGAGGGTAGTGTGCACCCATTGTTCCCACTTCTTTGCCTGGTCCGGAGAGTCTCCACTGGTCCGATGAAGTGGTGTGAGAAATCGTGCTCCATCCATATTGCATTTTACAACATCGTTTCTATCGAGACTAAGTCGTTTTGGGGGGCCATGAAGGAGTGCTCCGTGTGTGAGGATGAAGTAATTTGCTATGCACCCCCTTCCCACACATACACATCCACAGACACCTGACTATATCACCCTCTTTGTTGGAGTTTGATGGTCGCGTAAAGTTCGCACAAACGCTTCATTTCTGTAGTGCGCACGTTTGTGTGTGTGTGTGTGTGTGTGTGTCTACGTCATTTTAAAAACTGTCCTCACACACGCAGCAGACAGAGGAGAAGCGTTTAAGCAAAAAAAAACACCCATATTCCCTACAAAAGAAAAGCGAAAAAACTGCACAGGGAAAATAGAAAAAGAGTCAACGTAATAAAGCATTAGCATTGCACACATTATAAACATCGGGACGAACACAGGGGCGGAAGAGTGGACCGAGGTGACCATTCCGGCACCCTCGGATGGAATGAAAAAGTCAAATTCATCCTCTGCTACCAGCGCACACCTTGCCACCCACCCTGGTAGGTGGAACGTGTCCTGTCAACGAGTCTTTTTTATGCTATCGTCTTCGTCTGTCCACATTGGCGAGGAACAACACATATTGGATTGAGTTTTCTCCTCGTTTTGTGATCGCTAGGGTGAGCGGAAGGGGACGGGGGTCTATTTCGCGACAACGATGTCCGCGATGTCCGTCCGACATCTGGTCATTTGCTGTGGGCTACTGGGCTGGGTACGTCTAACCCAACCATCGTCTATCGTCCATTCGCCGTCCATCGAACGGTACGGCACGGAACAGACGAATGTCACAAACGCGCCATCGCATCGGCTTGGGTAAAGGTAAATCGCGTCCTCGTTCGCGCCCTGTTTTCCCAATG
>KZ062307.1:89064-109214 GCA_002091835.1 Anopheles maculatus
GGGAAAGAGGGTGACGCGCACCGGAGACTTAATAATGCTGGCCGACTGGACATAGCTCTCTCGAGCGGTTCGTTCACTTCAACTGGACCCCGGCTGTTGGTCGAGTTGGTCGGGCCAGTTCGTTCATTAATTTGGTGAAATAATTAAAATAGATTGGACCATCGTCATCCGAGCATTCGCGTGTGTGGGTGCAATAGAGGAGGAGGAAGAGGAAGAGGAAGGTTGATAGGCAGGAAGCAAAAACCGCCCTGTCGTGAAGCCGGAGGACGTGGAGGAACCGCGTTGAAGTTAAAAATCAACTCATCACTAACTAAGGTCGATAAACATGTGCTTCTAGGTGTATGTGTTGCTGGAATATCTTTTTTTTACTCAATTTTTTTCTAACAGAGCACAAGAACCGGGGCAGAGACGTGTGCCGGTGTGTGTGTGTGTCAATAATATTATCGCTTCGAACCCGGTCGAACCCGAACATTTCGTGTCCCTCACTGCAAATGAGTGTTTGCTCGCTGACGTTTGATTGCAGATTTTCCTTCATTTCCACACATCACACCGGTTCATCCTGGTGGATCCCGGTTCTGTTGTGCCTTCGGGGTAAAATTTGGCACCCGGCATCCCGGTGTTAACCAAATATGGCACTTTGTGTACGCTTTTGGGGAAGTTTTGGTTGTTTTTTTACCACCGTTTCACTCATCTTTGGTAGGGTGGAAAATTTGAAATAAAAATTAATCGACTTTAGGATTTTGTTGGGGATTTGTCTCCCTGTCTTGTCAAAGCTATAATATTTCGTAGAGGAATAATCGTTTTCGGGGACCAATTACGTTAGATGCCAAATACATTTCGATTGTCATTAGGACTGTCCACTAATTATCTCTACAATATTATCCAAAAACACTTCAATTTGAAAAGAATTATATGATTATTTTGTGTCAAAAACATCAACAAGAACGATGCTCTCTCATCCAACTAAACTTCATTATTTTGAGGTTCGTTTTTAATTCAAATCTCTGAAGAACTCCCCGCTTTTTTGCTGCGGTTATCTTCGCTCTATTGCAAAAATATTTAGTCACGCCTTCATCCGCGCAAGTCGCAAATCAGAGACATGTGTCAAGTGCCAGTGCAGCTTTTGGGGAAGTTTTGGTTGTTTTTTTACCACCGTTTCACTCATCTTTGGTAGGGTGGAAAATTTGAAATAAAAATTAATCGACTTTAGGATTTTGTTGGGGATTTGTCTCCCTGTCTTGTCAAAGCTATAATATTTCGTAGAGGAATAATCGTTTTCGGGGACCAATTACGTTAGATGCCAAATACATTTCGATTGTCATTAGGACTGTCCACTAATTATCTCTACAATATTATCCAAAAACACTTCAATTTGAAAAGAATTATATGATTATTTTGTGTCAAAAACATCAACAAGAACGATGCTCTCTCATCCAACTAAACTTCATTATTTTGAGGTTCGTTTTTAATTCAAATCTCTGAACAACTCCCCGCTTTTTTGCTGCGGTTATCTTCGTTCTATTGCAAAAATATTTAGTCACGCCTTCATCCGCGCAAGTCACAAATCAGAGACATGTGTCAAGTGCCAGTGCAGCTCTTTTTTTCTCTCGCTCGCCACGTATTAGTGTACATTATGTGCGATTGTGGAATGTTCGGAAAAATACGAAATTCTACATCGAAATTGCTTTGGACTTTGATGTATTGCAATTTATTAGAGTCTTTAGATATATACGAATGAAGAAGCCCAGCTTCTTGTACTTTATACTGCCAAAAATTTTGCTATAAATTAAGAAATAATTTACCGAAGAACTTTTTAGAAGTTTAATTTAATGTTTTTCCTACAATTTCTCTTTCACAGAATAGAAGACGAAGTGATCACTGTAGTCGGTCGAACAGTCCATTCCTGAACCCGACCTCAACCGAGCTAGACGGCCGGTGCAGTAACAGCAGCAACAAACCGACCGGAATCCTGCGTACCGCCCAGGACAAAATGTCGCCCCTGTCGATGCCCACCGGTCCGAGCGCGACCTCGACGACAGCAGCCGCCGCCGCCGCTGCCGTCGCTGCCGCCCAAGTACACCTTAATGGAACTAGTGAGTACATATCGAACGCCATCTCCCCTTTCTGCAGCAAAATTGGAGCAAAGGTCAAGCTGACACACCTCTCGCGGGCATGTTGTTTTTTTTTTGCTTTCCCCAGTGCAAGACATGTTAAATCTACAGAAGCTGCAAAGTCTAGCACAGCTAACGGGGGCGAGCGTGTTAGGGCCGAGCCTGGGACTGCCGACGTCCCCTTTGCTGGGGAATTCGCCACTCAACCTCAGCCTGTCGGGTCAAAATCACAGCCCGCAGGTATTGGGGTTAGGGCCGGCGGCACCAATTGCTGCGGCCGCACCTCAGATGCCACAGTTGCTGTTGGCGTCGGGACAAATTATGCAAGGAATCCAAGGTGCCCAGTTGCTCATACCGACGTCTCAAGGTAAGTTTTTAGGAGCTCCAGAAATGTGAGACCTTTTTGGTAAAGGAAAGTGTCTGTTAACTTCCGCCTTTGCCAGGAATTGCTACGCAAACGATCCTCACGATCCCGGTCGGACAGCAGGTGATATCGAACATGAGCAGTGAGGCGTTGCTGCAGTCGTTGAACTTTAACAATTCCCTCAGCGAAACGCTTAGCTCACAGGCGGCTCAAGCGGCCGCTGCAGCTGCGGCCGCTAGTGGTGGACTATTCGCGACACCCCGAGACGCAACGGGATCCTCCAGCTCTGGATTGCTTTCGACGCAATTGCTCGCATCCGCTGGAGGACATTCGCTGCAGCAATCGCAACAACATTCCCCTAAAGGTTTGCAGCACTACGCCAACCATCACCACCATCATCACCATCACCTGGGAGATGTGAAGTTCAAGCCAAACTCCACCTCGTCTTCATCGGCCACATCGGGCTCTGCCTCAAGCTGTTTACCCTCGGTGCACGATACCCACCGACTGTCCGGTCACTCTTTGTCGTCCTCCAATGCCTCTAACTCCCTGGGCCATGCGACTGGCGGACGCATGACACCCGACATTCATCGGACGAAGCTCCAATCCGGTGACTCTCCGAAGCGGATCTCACTGGCCACGTCTTCACCGCCCGTGTCTACGCTCAGCCGGCCGGCAAGCTATGCGTCCTGTTCGTCCTCACCTTACGAGAAATCGATGCCACTGAAGCGTACCCTTTCCCCACCGGCCACCTTAAACTGTACCACTCCGAGCAGCAGTAGTGGCCATTCTAGCAACGGACATCTGCAGGTGAACGTCCACGGCAGTACCATCAGTGCAACGAGTCCTCGGTCTCCATCGGACAGTGCAATCAACAGGTATGTGTGCTTTTCAGGCTAAGCTTCCCTCAGCTTCATCGTTAATGTATGCGGAATTTCTTATCAGACTTGGTCTACCGAGTGGCAGTGATCTGATCACATCCAAATCGAAGCTATCGCCTGCCGGATCCTCCAGCTCCGGCCTAGCTCTACCCAAGGAACCATCGTCTACCCATCCCCACTCGTCCGTCTCACCGCTCCATCATCACTCCTCCTCTGGACCATCTGCGCCAGGATCGACCGGTAGACCCGGGTCCTGCGATCTGGAGCTGATAGAGCAACATCAGCAGCAGCAACAGCATCACCGAGCACCATCGGTGGACGAACTAGAGCTGGACAAACCATCCAATGTTGGCAGTAGCGGCAGCGGTACGGCAGTGCATCAGCTGCAGAAGCGACCACATCACAGTGCAACCAGCACGCCACCGCCCAAACTGAGTCCTGTTGGATCCGCCGGCAGATTATCGCACAGCGACGATGACGACGATGACGCCTCGAACCACGAGTTTCTGGAAGAGCATCCAAGTAAGCCAAAGGTTTAGTTCTTCTGATTTTAGCTGTCACTATCTGCTATATGCTCCCAGAACTGTTTTATTGCTTAACATGTGGTTGGGTGACGCTCAATTGGGCGGTATTCGCCTGTATCTGTTCTCAATCAATCATAATCAGACGGCGTGGACCGACGTCATGAAATTGAATGTTTTTACGCCACGATTTCGAGTCAATCTCGATCGGTTCTCTCATTATTGCCTGGAATCCACACCACATTACTTCATTCAGTTGGTTGAGTTGAGCATTAAGTGAAAGATTTAGTACAAAGCGAGAGCCAGAAAACCGTACCCAGATACCCTCATGCACCGCCCTGGCGAGACCGACCAAAGCATATGTCATTCCGTGTTCAATTCTTCACAGCTCAGCTTCGGTTCTTCTTTTCTTTCCGCCCAGGACCAGCCAGTGAGCTAGCTCCCGTAGTAGCCGGTTCTTCTTCGAGTCAATTAATTTGACATTCTTTATTAACGCTTAATTTACGCTAAACATTTCCCTTAATGTGCTTTATTAGTCGCGTTCCTGGTACTTACGGGAGGCGGTCAACACACACACATACCGCCGAGCGTCTTTTGCATTATACATGATTGTAGAACATTTGTTGTTTCGGTGGCCACCATCACACCGTCGCATGGGAAGGCAACGCGTTGCGGTTGACATTAACTGGTCATTGTTATGTGATGGGTAGATGAGGAGGAGGTCTGTGCTTCCTGCCTGACCATCTTGCCAATAACGCGAGTTCAATAATAATATCTGGCTCGGGCCCGTCTTGTTGCCCCAGTTCACAGCAGCCTCCACATCGAGCCGTTCCAAGTCCAACTGCTATATTGGTTTAATTTTCTTTCTCTCCCTCTCACTCTATCTCTCTCTCCCTCTCTTTCTCTCTCTCTCTCTCTCGACTACTCCCGCTATCGTGCGGCCGGCAGATGAGTTAACAATCAATCAAACTAATTGCAACGTGGTGGACGGTATCGATCTGGACGACATCAAGGAGTTCGCCAAGGCGTTCAAACTGCGGCGACTGTCGCTCGGACTCACACAAACCCAGGTCGGCCAAGCGCTGTCAGTTACCGAGGGACCCGCTTACAGCCAGAGTGCCATCTGCAGGTAATTCACTGTTCTATCGCATTAATTTGAAGTCAACAAGTCGAGAGTCATAATTTAGTTGAATAATAAAAGCTGAAATTAGGAACTTTTGAACATAAAAGATGTAAGAAACTTTATAGCAAATTGAACGCTTGTGCAAGACAAGATAAATTAAGACACAAACGCTTCCAGTTCCATTCTAAATTAACTTCCCCTGATAACCAAACCCGAAGTCACAAATGACGGTTTGACATACACGCGTCGTTGCCAGGACATTGCGTTCGGACAAAGATCAGACAGTAAACAGGCCTCCCTGGCTCTTGGCAACGCACTACTGTTTCCGTTCAATGTACTTATCGTTTGTTTCTTCTTTCCATTGTTTCTTCCTTTTTCTTGGGTTTTCCTTACGTTTATGGGTTTTGCTACATCAAAAATACACACAATCAAACAAAACGTGATGTTACCATATCCTGCCCACAACAACAACAATGCTCCGACTGCGCTCCGAACAAACATACATACACACGCACACACACACACACACACGTACACACATCCATAATCACACACGTACACGCAAAACCAGTGCACTCGCCGCCCAGATGTATTGTGCAGCGCAACTTTCATCGCAGCAGCAGCAAATGTATGTATGAATTGAGATATCAACTACTGGTAGCATTATTGTGTTGTCTAGTACCTTAGGTTTTTGTTTCCTTTCTTGTACGTATTACACTTGCACCTTATTGTTAACCCACTTTTCTTCCGTTCAATTGGCTTTCGTTTCCAACACGGTCTCGTGCGACCATTTTGTAGATGTAGTTAAGCATGTTAGCTATCAATTAATCGAAACAAACTAACACACAACACACACCCTGTTAAGATAAGAGATGCTGGAGACCCTTTTACCCAATTCCCAATTGAGTCAGGGGCCCCAGCATTCCAGCTCGGTTTAAACGAAGGAAATTAAAAACCATTAACATTTTAATGAGCGTAAATCAAACCGGCACAATGGGGTTTAATTTTAGACCATCAATCGTCAATCGAGAACACTGTCCTTCTGGGGTTGTTAAGCAATTCGGAATGAACAAGAAAATGAAATCGGAAAACAAACTCGCTCTCTCAATCTTTCTCACTGCAACACAATTTCATTCTCCGAGTCTGTTTTTTGCTTAGAAGTAGAAGTAGTATTTAGTAACTGTTTTAAGCTTTAAGTAAGCTTTTGAAATATTTACCTTCGTATGCGTACTTTCTAATCAAAGGTAAGCTGTTTCCCCTTTAATTTCCTTTTTTACTTTAATTGTTTCAAATTATTTTGATTGTTTTTGATTGGCCAGTACATTGTTTCGTTTTTCTTTTGCTATTATTTATTTGTTTTGTTAATATCCTATGTTAGCTTATTTTTGTGTATTGCTTGGTTTACTTAACGTTTTGTTTCAATTCACTTACACCAGTAACAAAACAGGCAAATACTTTTTTGCAAATTTTGATCAATGTCCTGGCAATCTTTTGTACCTTTTCTTCCACTGCTCAAAAGTCCCTCTCTTGCTCTTCCTTATCATCTTTCCCGTTCACCTGTTTGCTCCACTTTCTTGATTCTTGATTGGCTTTAAAGTATTTTCACTAGGGTTATATACAATATTTGTACGGTTTATGGTTATTGTTTTGTTTGATTTACTACTTCAATTTCGTTATCTATATTTACATCTTGTTTTTACTCTTATTTTCCTTCTTTTTCTCTTCACACACACACAAACACACACACACACACTCACACACATCTCATATCAAACAACCATCCAACGGGGGCAGGTTTGAAAAGTTAGACATTACTCCCAAAAGCGCACAAAAAATCAAACCCGTGCTCGAGCGCTGGATGAAGGAAGCGGAAGAAAGGTAAGACAACGTATGGCACCGAGTTTAGTAGCGAGTTGGTAGTGTTGCGATTGCACTCAAAGTACACGTTGTGCACCTTGGAACTACCGAGACCATTCATTCACCCCTTTTAATGCACGCTTTTTTCTTCTTTTTATTTCTCCCTTCCCGTTTTTGATTGTTGAATATCGCCATTCGCCTTCCCGATTGTAAAACCCGTTCAGTCATTCGTCTAGGTACAAATCGGGCCAAAACCATGTGCCAGACTTTATCGGTGTGGAACCGTCCAAGAAGCGGAAACGAAGGACATCCTTTACGCCGCAAGCGCTCGAGCTGCTGAACGGTCACTTTGAACGGAACACACATCCTTCCGGTGGGTCACGAAAAGGCCATCGTCATACATTCTCCAACAGTGTAACTAAACGTCACTTTATTTTTAGGAACTGAAATCACCGGCCTAGCCCATCAGCTCGGTTACGAGCGGGAAGTTATACGCATCTGGTTCTGCAACAAACGCCAAGCGCTCAAGAACACCGTGCGGATGATGTCCAAGAGCTTCAAGATGGAAAATACTTAAACCGTCAACAACTTACGCGGACGACAGACAGATGATGTGGGATACGAACGCGACTCCGATCGCGAAACCATAGCCATATAACGTAAGGTGCCATTCCGATATTGAATATGTATACATATGTAGGATACGTAGCATGATACTAGAGGATGTACGATGTAATTGTGGAGATTTGTGGAGGAAAGAATTGTTTTTTTTCCGTTTGTTTCTTTCTTGTCGACGACCCCTCACCCTGACAAACGGCAGCTTTGCTTCGGAACGAAAGTAATGGGGATAAAAAAAGACTTGTTTAAATCTTCAGAGAGACAAACAGACTCGTCTCCCTTATTCTATTTTGCTTGCCCTCCGTATAGTTTTCAATAGAGACCCTCAAAACCACCCTGTCAAAATTAGTTTCGGTTAGCAAGGTAGCTTTCATTTATTCGTATAATTGCTTCGCATCTTGTGTGAACTCGTGAAACCAAAGTTCCTAATCTTTATAGTAAGACAACCAGCACACAGACACAAGAATGAACTAGGCAAACCATTGCATCCTCCACTGAAACCATTCGCCGGACCCGTAAGAAACACAACTCACGATCCTTCTTTAACTCATGCGTAGACAGCATCAGACATGATCAATTACAGGAATACGTCAAAGCTATCATTACCATGTGTGTGTAATAATTGTATAAAAAAAGCAATTATTGCACAAATTGCACCACAAATAAAACCGAACACAGCAGCAACGCCTAATCCAAAAGATTGCAGAACATTTTGTAACTTGTTTTCTAAACCACTAAACAGCAGCCAGCTCCTCCTCATCACCTACATGTGCGTATTATTTTATGCCAGCAAGCTTTTTTGTTAAAACACAGAGAGATAGAGAGAGAGAGACATACAGAGAGAGGTTTATATAGTCAGCAAGCAGTGTTTATTGTAAAACAACCAGAGTGCAGGAAATGTATCACACACGATGAACTCAGAGACGAAAGTATAGATGTATGGATTTATGTTGAAAATTAACGTTTGTCCCTGCAAACTCATGCAACGTGAAGAATCTATATCTGTTGGTAGGAAAAACAAAACAAACAAATGTGTCAAATAGAATAAAGGAACGAACTCCACAAAGAAGCAGCAAACAACACAGGCAAACAAACAAACAAACAGCACACCATAGAACGAGAGACAAAGCTATAAGCACCTTATAATATTAAGATGTGAATTACACAACCACACGGCAAGCGAGCAGAACATTATTAACAATTTAAAAAGACATCACATCCGAAAGATTAAACGAGCGCAGCGTATAAACAAAGCCAATGCATTTAATTCTATTGCAAAAAAAAGATTGAAATAAAGGAACAAGCTAAATCCTCCAGAGGCACACACCACAAATCAAAGAACGAAAGAGAGAGAGAGAGTTGGCAAGATATACAGCTCATTATTATCCGTCGTGTCGTGTTGTCAAGGTAACGAGAGGCGGGCAGTGTAATCCGTGTAAAAAAAATAAAACATACAAAAACAAACACACACACACACACACAACAACAGTCATTGGGCGGGTCGTCATATCAAGTCGAGCGTTATAATGTAATATTTAAGGTAAACCCTGTAAACCGAGAGTAAATAAGTAAAAACAAAAAAAAACACACACAACTATGAAAAATACATTTTGCAATGCAACATTTTGTAAAATTCTTGTGAGATAGTTGTTTGGTTGCACATGCACATTTGATGGAAGTACGTGTCCGAAACTATTATCGCAATTTAAAAAACTCATGTTAAGGAACTCAAGAAACAAAGAAATTCTTCAAAAAAGCATTGCAAAATTTGAACTCAACTTATTTTATAGCAAACGGCTGCATCTATCAAAATTCAAACGAGTTGGCTGCATCCGTCACAAACGTACGCAGCCAAATGTTATTCAAATCACGCATCTTGTTATATTTGACATCTAAACAATATTTTATTACTTTTAGCACGTTCTAAAGCGAAAAAGAGGAACAATTTTTGGGAAAAGGCGATATAATTTCGTAACATATTAATACTGCTTCACTACCTTAACTGTCATGTGGCTCTTGGCTAACGACTTCAAAGTTCTTTTCCGGATCTATTCGCTTAGCTCGGTACTCCATAAGCTCTATCATCCCGTACCTGTAAGTAAAGGAAGAGCAATGTTTTCAATAAATTGGAAAACTTTTCTTGCGTTTTTCATTTTTACCCGATTGTGCCCACGGTCATCATTCCCAGCACGAACAGCAGCTTGTGGAAGGTTGGGAAAAACGAACTGGCTGAGTACATTATGACGGAACCGCACGCTTCCCATAATCGGAAATTGCTGAACGCAGCCTCTTCATTGCCCGGGAACAGAATGCCACTGAGAGCTGTAACGAGATGAGGGAACAATACTCCAATAAACGAACTCCCCTATCTGAAAACCATTTCAAACAGTCGCCTTCCGTACAATTAATTTGAATCAACCAGACTCCATCGGCCAAGCCCCAACAGGCGACGATTATCGAATACTTGTAGTACTCGTTCGTCGGAGTCCAGAGCAGCATGAACACGATTAGGGCAGCGTGGAAAACGTACGTCACTAGAATGAGCAACCTACGGCCCAGATGTTTCGTGACGTACGGTGTGCAGGCGGCAGCGAGCGTATTCGCCAGCCCGAAGCTTATCATCGCGTAACCGATGTAGCTGATGCCGAGTCCGCAGGCCACAAACGACTGCAACGAAACGAAGATTGCGAGATCGTGCCATTATTATTGACTGTTGGGGGTAAGATGTTGGTGTGTTGCTGGTTGCTACCTTTGTAAAGTCAGCCGTAATAAACGCCTGTTCAATACCGATAAACGATACAATGGGAAGGAGTAGTAGCTGATACTTGTGACTAAGCTGCCGCAAGGTGATGACGAGAGTGTTCATACCGGATACTCTATTTCCAGGGCTTTTTCGTACCATATTGTACCTACAATCGACAGGTACAGGGATTTACTGAACATTGATGTCAAACAAATCGTACCAGAGAATGTCCCTACCTTTTAAGGGAATCAACACCTAGAGCGACCGAAACAGAGGCCGCCACCATGCACGCCAAAAAGATACCGGTCAGCCGGTTCACCTGTTCCGGTTCGGGTCTTTTCAGGTCGATTGCAGTTTGCGCCTCCTGGTGAATCGGTGCAGCATAGTTCGCTCCACAGGTGACCGATATGTTAACGCTCGATTCAATCGCCGTTCCATTCACCGCTGATTCAACCTCCCCGTAGGAAAGCACTGTAGGACAAAAGAGAGCGGGATTTATTCGGTGCACAGATTTGGCTCAAGGCAATCACGGAGGGAACGAGCGTACATACCGGTGAACGATATCAGATTACCCAGCACTTGCGCCAGCTGGTAGAACACGAAAAACAGACTGAAGAACTTCACGATCAAGTATTCGGTACGAACTTTACGTCGAGTGGCGATACTGAACGCTTCCGCTATGATCGAGAGGTAGGTACACTTGGCACACCAGAGTGGTCCACCGCCGAAACCTACGGCAAGACCGCTCGGTATAAGCGTGGCAAATGAGGGATAAAACTGAGCCCCAATGTAGGGCATGTAGGCGACGAAGGACACCACGATCGTCCACTTGCATCCCAGTAGCCTGTGAAGAACGGAAAATTCCTATCAAAATGACTTCACTTCAAAACCCCCGGGATCATCAATCACTTCATGCGCACCGTATCACCAACACCGGCAGGAACAGGTTGGACACAATCAACGATCCATAGATACAGGCTAACGTGTACGCTCCCAACGACCCATCACTGTGCAGCGAGCTCTGAAGATTGGACGTCCCATGAAACGCCGTAAAGTGTATCATGAACGCGATCCCCAGCACTGCGATATTCTTCACAATACGCCATTTCTCTCGAGGACCCAACTTTTCGAGTGCCTCCAACGCAACACTATCCGTCGCTACACCTTCCTGCATTGTTTGACGGACCGCAGACAACAAAACGTAAACAACACCACCCACTGACAAGCCTCGAGCACGGTTACGATCACGTCAATTAGCACTCAACCGACAGGAGACAACGTTAAGATCACACTGAACCGCCGAGTTCTCCCTGCTCGATGCCAACGTACGTCCGGGGTCTACGGCGCGTAGGTTATGCAACTGATTAAAACAGGTTTCTAAAACTTCTCGGCCGGTTTTGGGTTCAAACCGACCGAGAGACCGTTGGCACGAATCTTACACCGGGCTGCTAAGACGAGACAAGGTCATGCCGGGGTAGCTTGACTTTTACTAATCCGGTCGTACAAATTCGTGCGATATTCGTAGTTGCAGTGGAGAGAGGTGGGACGGGATGGATGGGCAAGAGAGGGCGAACAATTTAAATGTATTCTAAAACAGGTAAATGTTCGGGAACTTAGTGACGCGACTGAGAATACGATTGAATTAATTAGTCACCTCAAGATCAGTCGGAGAGTATGGAACCGGAATGCTTCCTTGCGGTAGCGTTTATAAGGTTGCAGCAGATTGATTTCAATTTAATTACATTCTTTGCATGAGTTATAGTGAGAACACTGCCTTGAATGTTCCGTTAGATGTCGAGAATTAATTAGAATTCAAACGCAAACATTTCATGATGCTAATTTCATGCAGTTTGTGTTATTCGTTTGAGTTACTTTATGCACCTTTCAATAGTTGTAAGATTTATTAAGTATTTGCATTGTACAGTTGATAGAATTAATTATTTATTTGTGTTTTTTCCGTTCAAATCCGTCAGACAAAACGATTCCCTTTCGTTTGGAACAACCCTTATTTACATTCTCAAACAGCGCCCTCTTGTGGCGGGAGCTAAAAGCACTTCCTTTGGTAAATGTTAGCCACGCCTACTTCCTAGCATAAGCAATTGGTTGAAAACATACATATTCACGCTTCTTATGCTGTGTTCGATGTAGTGCTGTGATTTATGATACAATCTGAAGATAATATCTACAATTTGTAGGCCTTTAAGTGGTACAAAATAATAAACAGTCAATTAATTAACAGTTTCTTCATCATAAGACCAAGGTAATGCAACAAAATATGTTAATGATTTCCAAATTCAAATGAAATGCCGACACTCAATCAGTTTCCAATACTAAAGTAAGAAAGAATTGTTTGATTGAAGTCCTAAATTATATTTTTAAATTCTAAGGAATATTTATTCAAGACTTTAGACAATTATAACAAAAACTTCTACAATTTTGCGTTACATGAACTCCTCAAAAACTTCCAAAGGTTCCACGTCAAACCAATCCCTATCATTCGACAGCTCAGCACCATTGCTAATGTCGCGCAGCATCACCGATCAGATGTGGTGTCGAAAGCCGACGTTGCAAAAAAGGAACTGACAGGAAACAGTAACTTCGACAACGGCAAACTTCCTATTCTTCTTCTGCGCTCCTTCCCACCCAATGCCAACGCTTGCCTTCTACACCCCGGAAACGGTCCGGAAAGCCTCAGGCACGTGCTCGGCCAAAACATTTCTCTTGTTTTGGCGTTATGCCGCTTTGCGTGAATAATTCTACATTAACCTTACCACAGAAAGCATCCGTATTCCGGCGAGTGCGGGTGAGAAGTGCGAAGGTCACCTCGGCAAGATTAATGTATCATTCGTGGCTGTCGGAAGGGATGCCGCTTTGTTGAGCCACAGACGCCCTTTGGCAGGGATCAAAATATCACAAAATATTATCCACAGCGATGTAAATGTGGTGCAAGAGGGCCAAACCATCGGAGGGTTGCTTATGAGTGCGAGATTTGATGTGCTGGTGGTTTAGGATGGTGCAAACGTCTCACTAATCCAACTGCAATTCCTTTCCAATTATTTTTGGATGATAATACACATTTATTATCGGTCGGTGGTGACGGTGCTAACTTGGCAACATGGAACTGACTTTTCGTCACGGAGATACAATTTGTCATGGGTTGGAGTAGAGTAGCTCGAGTTTAGCCATGATTTAAATTCCTTTAATTCGCATCATATACAAGATTTCTAATCTACAAGTAATGAAGTAATGTTTCGAATAAAACTCAGATTTCTAAAATTAAACTCCCTGCACTCAAAGTGTGATTCGATATGGTTGATCTCCAAGAATTTATTGCTCACACTGATCGAAACCGTAAAGCGTTTCCTGATGTCCTTCCTCACAATCCTTCCTTAAGTGCTAGGGTTAATAAATTGCCTATCGATTGCCTATCCATTATTGCGATTCGCTCTCGAACATTGGTCACTTTATGGACTATCCGAAATCTCCACGACATTTCCGCCATCGAGTCCTGGTCCATGAAGTAGATTCTTCCACTACCCGTCCCTTTAAACCAGAGACTGTATCTCCGAATCCGCTGAAAACTTGCCCAAAAAAACGTGAACATATGGTGCATAATAAGACGACACTGCTCTTTTTGCCCGGACGCGAGTCCCTCGGGAGAAATCTCCCGAGACTCCGACCCATTGCAATATATAGCATTGTCACTGAGCCGTTAAGAAAAACGGGGCGGGCGGACTGGTTGACTGCGAGGACAAATGTCACTGCGCCGTAAGAAATGTCAGCCCTGTGGTTCAGGATGCGCGATGATCGGCCACTAACGCCACGTCGGTAGTATAAAAGGACGTACTTGACGCGGGCCGTGCTCAAAAACCCGCCAGCAATTGGATACTTCTCGTCGTGTTCGTCGTTCGCGATGAGGCACGGGAAAACCAAGGGCTTCAGCAAACATTAGTTCAATTTTTTGTGCCATTTTGCAGCAGTGAATTCAATTTCCTTGCAAAAGGCTTCAGCTTTAAACAGAAAACTCATAAAAAATACATCCTGAAACATCGGAAAAACAAGTTCACAAAAGTCAGAAAACTAAACGGGGAATAGGAAGAAATGAGTAAATAAAGGTAGTAAGAAGGGAAATTATTAAAGGGAATGAAGGAACAAGAGATTGCTCTTAAACTAAACAAAAACACAGAAGCAAATCATTCTCATTTGTCAAACGAATCTCCAACGAATAGACGATTGCCACCAGGTTGATAATAACTTGTTTTGATGCAAATTTCCCATAAGTGCGGTAGCTTAAAGCATGCTAATCTCATTACACCTCCAAAAAGCCAGAAACCCATCGACCCTAATAGACTCATAAAAATAGTCGAGTGCCAGATATCATCATCACCACGCAGCCAATCCCCAATACAAGTACAAGTCAGCATCACTTTACTCCTGTCGTTTCAATTAAGTGTCCGGGCCTTCTGCTTTGTAACAACAACAAATCTGCAATTGTGGTAATGTACTCTAACGCCTCTAAACAGATCCTAGAACCCTCCTCCGCTCGATAGCCGAGCTGAAGGCACACTTTTCCCATTACAACTCTATCAGCAGCGAGCCAGCCACTCAGCCTCAACGTCACGCGGGAAGGAGATTGATCGTATCTGGTGTTTTCCCTCGGGGAAATGGGACGCACGTTGGGAAAGTGGGAAAGTAATTGAACAAGTGTGTCCCGGCCCAGAATACGGTACAAAAGAACAAGTGTCCCTCGGCTAAAGGACTCGGTGCAGTGCATTAGAAGTCATTAGAAGAAGGCAAATTGAATTGTCATCGCACACGTTCGAATGAACAAAGTTCTACAGCCATATGGCAAGCATCAAAATCGAGTTTCTAACACAACAGTAATCAAACAAACACTCTTTTGTTTTGTATAAAACGCTAAAGACGCTTAACTATGTCACATGTTTTATTCAGTGAATAATGGAGGAAAGAAAGCAGTCGTAACAGCAAGCTCTAGGCAGACACAAAAACGGTAGAAGCGACATTTTTGTGTATAAAAATAGTATTGAAACAACATTGATTACAAAACCAGCAGTGCGTATGTGTGCGTGTGTTTGTTGGTATAAAATGAAGCAGCAATCATAGTAGCAGTAGACGCTATTGCTCTCTCTCTCTCTCTGTCTCGTTCTTTTCATTCGTTGTTTCGCTTAAACTTCATCATATTGTAGATCGAAGCAGCCTTGTAGTTGATCGGCCCGTAGTTGTTCTCCTCCAGATCGGCGTAGATGACGTCCTCCGGATAAACGATACCGTCCTGTGGATGAAGGGATGCATTTGATCGGCATATTTGTAGAACGGAAACGACGCGTGTAAATGTGTGCGGCGGGTGCATCAGACAATGGAATGCAACACTCATAACAAGACACTCATCGGCATTCGGTTAGTGTTACGGCAGCAAACGTCTGACAGCGCGAGCGTACTCAACTCGGTACCATAAACGCAACGCAGTGGTAGTAATAGTAGTAGATGTAGTAACAACATGATCATCATTCAGTAGATACTAAAGCAACGACGTACAAATGCCGCATGAAAGGATTCTTTACGCTGTAATACTTACCACTACAAAAGATCAAATCTTCTACGTCATCGTATCAGTAAGTATCCTGGCTTAGTGCTTTAATTGGTTTCGTTTTTTGAAGGCGCCGTTTCGCTTCGTTTGTTTTGTATATATTGCAAAATAAAAATTGTCAACTTTATTCATCGGCAGCACTGGGTGTTGCGACTGTGCGGTAACCAATGTTCGTTCGTTACAGACCAACGTTCCGCCAATGTTTTGCCCTGCGCTCACTGTCCTGGGTGCGGTGTCTGCTTTATCGTTTTGCAACAACAACAACAAATAGTAAACAAAATTACTTATCAATCTATACTGCTTGCCTTATAACGTTTAACGTTTGGGCTTGAATCTAACGCTGCCGCGAAGGTTAAAAACGATTTGATTTGATTTGTTTGTTTGTTTTAATTAGTTTAAAACGGTTTAAAATTACTATGTGCAGCACACGCCTTTAAAAAATGTACGTATTGCTTTTGGCTGTGATCGTATCGTTCGCCTAAAACGGGAAAGAAAGGATGTCGAGACACAGAAGTTTAGTTAAAACATCAATCAATCACACTCGCATTTGGTTTTTTGGGCACAGTGGTCAGAGTCAGTCAGGTCAGTGTTGGCTAAAATTACAATTTTTATTCTGCAATTGTTTGTATCGTGTTGCGCATGAAACAAAACAACCACCCGAAGCGTTTGATGTGAGAGCGACAAAAAACGTGACACACATCATGATGTCCAAACACTTACTTACCTTTACCGTTGCCCCGTTTGTTGATGTAGGGAATCTCCTTTAGCAGTAAGTAAGCAAGCGGTTTAGTACATTAGTAAGCAATCGTTAGTACGCACACAAAACACAAAACAAAACCGAAACCAAACGGGAGGCCATTTTGAAGTCCAGAGAAGATGGTGATGGTTTTTGTTGTTTTATTTGATTGCAAATTTGTCATTATTACACATATTAACCGACTTTCTGTTAGTGGTAGTTATTATTGCTGTAGTACTCGTTGGCACGGGAGTTATGGGTTTAAAGGCTACGGTGCTAGTGTCGTACGGAAAATGTGACGCCGCACGATGGCGATGCTGCTGCTGTTGTTGCTGTTGCTGTTGCTGCTCGTGTTCCTGTTGGTCGTAGTACTCGTTCTCGCTATCGTTCTCCTGAAGCATTCCGGTATGATGGGAGTGATGATGGTGATGGTTCAGTGTGTTGCTACTGCCGGCCCCATTGCCATTGCTCTGGCCGCGCTGACTCACGCTGCCACGGTAGTCGCGCAACGTTTTCGAGCTGATCGAGTGCGACTTGATCTTGAGATCGCGCACCGTAGCCTCGACCGTTTGCGACGACTGGAAATTAAAGCTATGATGTTTCTGGAGCGGCAGCTTGATGTGGCGCCGGCTGTTCGTGCTGCTAGAGGATGACGATGAAGGGGTGGCGGTGCTGGGCGAAGAAGCGGCCAGTAGGGCGGGTGGTACGGGCGGTGCACCGCTCTTGCGGAGCAGCTGGTTAATCTTGGCCTGCTGCTCACGGCTGTCCACCGGGAACAGTTCCCTCGGGATCACTATTCGCGTCTGGTGCTGCGTTATCTCCAGATAGTGGTTATCGTGTGCCACTGGGTACTGGGGAGACCGGACACAAACGGGTTAGGGTTAGTTGGGCAAGCTACACAATGTTAGTGGCAACACAGCAATACTTACATCGTTGATGCCCCGGTGACCCTCCGAGCCCGATTCCGTGTCCGAGTGTAGCCGGAGCGACGATTCGTGTCCCTGACGATTGCCGAACGGAAGGTTCATGTAGATCGGATCCAGCCGGCTGCTACTGCCACCACCGTACGCTTTCAACCCGTGTCCACTTGCGGCGTGTGTCTTTGAAACGAGCGAGTTGGTGGAGGCGTACTTCCGATGTCTGGGTGCCGGAATTGGCTTGATGCAATCGTAGTAACTGTTCGACACTGCACTGTTTGAGCGACTGCTTCCACCCTTCCGACCCGGCTTCTTCAGACTGATCCGATACCGTTCCTGATGAGGACCTTCGAGAATGAGCGGCTTGCCTGGTGGCACCGTAGGGAGCGGTGTCGGAGCTGTTGCCTCATGGATCTGAATCGAATCAGTCAGGTTCTCGTACAGTGGTGTCACAGTCTCCAAATCTATCAACTTCTTCTCGGACGATCGTTTGGTGGAACGTGTTCCGCTGAGCGTGAAGCTGTGCGAGGACAGTGTGTCACTGTTGTCTAATGCGGCCATCTTGGCCTTACACGAATCGTCCAAGCTCGGCGGCTCACCGATGGACGGGGGCTGCGGAAGTCCGGAGTGCTGGAGGGTAGGGTGTAGGGGAGCCTGCAAACCACCCTTCTGGCTGTCCTTCTGATAGTTGATGTAGTTGTACGGATGCGTTGGGAAGCAGGATGGGGTGAGCGTTTTGTTATGCTTCAGCGATGGCGCGAGGTTAGTTTTACACAGCATAGCCTGGTTGGTGGGGGCGGGGAGTACATTGAGACGGAAATGGGAGGCAAACACACACACACAAACTCACGTGAGATGTTAAGATATCACACAATACAAACGTTACGGAAATATCAACAATTAGATGCGATTCCACGATACGATTCTTTGGCAATGGATCTGTCAGCAAAATTTTGTCTAATCTTTGTCCTGTGATATCTCAGACGACAAGGTCTGTTGGAGGATGAAGTCCTTTATGACGACGAAGTGAAGTATTCTAGGTATATGAAGCTCATGGAACAACGAAATCCCTTGGAAGTTAAAGCCATTTGGAGATGGAGATCTTTTCGTCATAGCCTCTAAACTGGTGGCATTCATCGTGTTATAAATAAAGATTTTCCTTGAACCAAAGACCTATAAATTCTAGTGAGAACCGTACCGTGGAAGCGTACCAATTAACCTCAAAATGTGTGGCTTCCGTAGTAATCTAGATAGAGTCGCTACACATTTCGAGGTCAATAAACAAATCAAGGTGTTTATACTTAAGCAATCGAACAGTTTCCAACTCCTACCTTCTTCGGCGGTGTTTGCAATCCATGGAACGGTAGGTTTTCATATTCTCCTGGTTCGATCTGGGATCCGCCAGCAGTCGATGATTCTCCAGTAACTGTATTGCGGCACGGTGGCGTTGCGGATGAAACGAAACAATCGAAACAAAGCGAATCATTAGTGTTGGTCTCCTCCAAAAAACAACAACAAAAGAAACCCATTAAGAGCACGGGTTTTAAGTGTTTCATATATCATCGTCGAATATGTTCGCCTAGAACCCGGTGTAGTAAGCAGTCGGTACGACTCCATCATCGAGACACGGGAACGAGCGGGCGCGATAAAATAAAAAAAAAAGTTTAAAAGAAGCTAAAAATACAAAACACACAACCGGAAGGAAAACAACAAAGTTTCAGCGATTGTTCCATACCTCCGCCTACAGCCGTACCAGCTTCCGGTACATTTGCATTTCCACCATCGACCCCCCGTGCCGCTGTTCCTGCCGCTGGGGCCGTAACGGGCGCGGCTGTTGATGGTAGTGAGCGTGTTGGTGTGTCGGTGGTGGTGCCGGTGGTCGCGCTGTCGGCAGTTGCTGCTGGGGTGGACGTGGAGGGGGGCGACGGGTCTTCGGTGGGTATGGTTTGAGGCTTTTTAACATACGTAATAACTGAACACGTAAATAAAACACATTCCCAAGGATGCAGGGCCACAAAACAGGTATGTTTAAAAAAAACGCAATGTCAAACCAGCATGAGCAACGTTTTGATGAAAAGAAACAAACAAACGAAGAAACAAAACGAAAAAAAGCGAAAAAGCATGATGAAAACGTACAAGGATAGAGAAAAACGCATGAGATAAGAAGTGATAACACACAAAACAAACAACCAAACGGAAGGAAAGGATGAGCGAAAAGGAGTTTGTAATAGGGTAACACGAACACATATAAAAACGACACAGCACAGGAAACAAAGAAGAGGAAAACACGAGGAAAACATACACTCTCGCGCACACACACACACACACAAACACATACAAACGGAAAGAAAAAGATTAAACTTAAAAATAAAAATCAAGCGACTGTACCATTGCTCGTGGAGATGCGCAACAAATCGATACTGTTGCGTTTTTCGAAAAATCGTCGTATACGCCACCGGAGCGACTGATCGTAGTGCCGGATGTTCTCGGAAGCATCCGCCTCCCGTTGCAGACACCTGAAGAAGTGGGGGGAGGTAGGTCAACGATGGGATAAACAAGAAAACAAATGCTTTTCCACGTCCAACTCCATAATCGAACCGGAACCAATACGTTTTACGATCACCACCGGTTACCCTACCCTGGAGTCTATCTACCAGAACTAATGAAGCTA
>KZ062307.1:110927-126689 GCA_002091835.1 Anopheles maculatus
ATCTTGCCCTCCTCGACCGAGATGGTCGTGCTCGAAAGGCTCGTATTTTCGGGTGGATCTGCAAGGACAATAGGTTCCATAAGTAGCTTCCTTCAAACCGGCCCCAAAAGAAGCCATCATATGTACGTTTACTTACACTCAACTCCAAAATAGGTTGTACTGCGGACGCCCGGTCCTGCAGAGTTGTTCGTGGACACGCACGAGTAGTTCGAGCTGTCCTTAATCCGATCCAATATTCCGTTCGGCCAGGCGGACATGTTGAAATGCTGCAGGATACAAATATGTTAGAACTTTCAATCGCACGTCTTGGTCAACAACAAAAACCGATGTCCAACAGCTTACCAGCACAGAGTATGCACTCTCAAAGTCACCCGTCGCCGGTTCCGACGGTAGATACGTGTTGGTGATGTAGTACCGCTCATCACTCTCCTCAATTCCGATGCCATCCTTAAACCACGAGATAGTACACGAAGGTACACACTCTACCCGGCACGAAAGTGACATGTTGGTCGTCGAAAATAGAGCCCCCGTGTAGGGTTGCAGCTTTTGAATGAAGGCTGGCGGAGCATGCACCTCCAGATTCACTTCCGCCGGATATCCTTCGCCACCTTCGTTGTACGCAAAGCAGGAGAACGTCGTGCGTGAATCCAACCCAACCGGGTCTACCGTCCAGGAAGGTGTGACCACATCAAGCACCGGCTTTCCTCCACGCAACCAACGATAGCGACTAGCGGCAGGATTTCCTCGATCCTCAATCGAGCAGTTAAACGTCACACTGCGCCGTTTAATCGCGATGTACGGATAGTGCACCATGGACGCATTGCCCGGCTCATAGTAAATGTCCAGCGGGTTCTCATCGCTCACATCACCCCAGCCAGCCGCATTGAAGCCCTCGCACGAGTAGTTACCGATAAACTCTCGCCCAACGTTCTGCAGTAACATCTTGCTCGGATCCACCTCGCACAGATTCTCATCCGTACCGAGCGTTTCCTCCTCACACTCCGGCAGCTCCTTCAGGAACTCCCCGTCCAGGAACCAACGCACCTTGGTCAGGAGCATCGGATTTCCATCCACAATATTGCACAGCAGCGTAATGTTCGCCTGATCATTCTCGATCACTGGCGCTTCCGGGTCCATCGCCAACATCACCGTCGGTTTATCTGCAACAAGAACGGCAACAATTAGCAAGTTCCTTCTCTTTTGTGGTCTTTCTGCTTCCCAAACACAACGTACATATAACATCAACATAAACTTCATTGTCAGACACATCGAACCCGATCGAGTTCGAAAGCTCGCAGGTGTAGGCACCGATATCGTGCCGCGTCGAGTTCTTTATCAGCAGTGCCGTCTGCTCAGGGTTGCCGCCCTCGTAACGCACGCTGTTTAACTTTATCTCCTGATTGTTCCGGTACCACTTGACGCTCTCGAGCGATGCCGGGTTCGCTTCGTAGTCGCAAAAGATTAGGAAATCTTGCGTCTCGTTGACGGTTATGTTTTCCGGCTTTACGGACACCACGGGTGGATCTGTAGCGATGACGCAGAGAGACACAAACGGTACGAAACACGTGAGCACGAAATGGAATGAAAAATGGCATAGGACGAGCATTAGTGACAATCGTGACTGGCCTTGAGCTTCGAGCCAGCAGTATCCTAACACTTACACATCACTTCCAGCGTGAGGGTGTCGTGCAGTGGCCGATCCATGTCCTCACGCATCACAATGTTGTCGGCCTCACAGCGCATGGACGCACCGTTTTCGAAGCGCGTTGCAGTAAAGATCATTTGACTGATCGTTTCAAACGTTCCATCATTTTGAAGATACTGCAAATGAGAAAGCAACAAAGCAAAGGTTAGGACACGCCAACAAACTTCCGGAGCCATCGAAACACTCACTGTTTTGGTATTAATTGAAGTCATGTCACTGGATTCCTCCGTGATGAGCTTAGATGAATTGTACCAGGTCATATTTGCTGCTGGTCTTGCTCCGCTGACCTGTAACGATAGGACACTCAGTCAGTAATCGCCCCTGCCATCGCTACTTCTTATCAAATTTACCTGACACTGAAGCAAAACCTTCGTCCCTTGAACCGTGTGATGTTCAACACCGGATAAGTTGATCTTTGTGGGTCGTACTGTTGCGAGAGAAATGTGTCATTAGTGAACTGTTACCCTTGGCTTCGTCACCCTCACACACTCACCTTGCAAATCGATGTGAAACTGGTTGTCTACGGACAGGCGGAGATCCTTCATCTCCACACGACAGTTGTATGTAGCTCCCAGCTCCTGCCGTGACAGCGTGAGCGACAACGTCGACTTGACTGTGTACAGTCCGTTGTGTTCCTCCACAACCAGATTATCTGAAATAATGACACCTGTTAGTGACTCCGTGGACAGTGAACGGTTGGTGTTCCCGCTTACCTCGAACAACCCGACCAGATCGATGCCAACTTATCACAGGCTCTGGGCGGGCCCCGTATACTTCACACACGACCTGCAGGTCCTGTCCTTCGCGCATCGGTCCGATGTGGGAACCGTTTTTAATACTATTTCTATTGCCATCCTGCAGTGTAATAACCGATGGCACAGCTAAACGATAAAGAAGAAACAAATCAAACCGATGAGATGGAACCGGCTGGAACTGAAGCGTTGCAAGCAGGAACCTACCGTAAACGTTTAAAGCTACGCTGTACGCGCCCGAGTTTTCACACAGCTCCGACGGCTCGAGAAACGTGGTCTCGCATAGATATGTATCTTCGTCCGCTATCTCGACGCTGCGGAAAATTAGCCGGCTCGTTTGCGCCTCGTGCGACAGCGACAGCCGATCGTTGTAGCTGCCCTCGACTTTGGCCACCTCGCCATCACCGGACACGACCGCTATCCGTTCGGTTCCCTTGAACCATTTCAGCGAGTGTAGCTCGCCGCAGGTCGCAATATCGATCGGGCAGGCTAGTTCTACCTTGTCGCCCCTTAAAACGGATATTTTTTCATCTGTAAAAAAAACCGGTGGATGAATACATTATCAATATCATTTTCAAGAATTGGGACATTAAACTAACAATAACTCAGGATGTGGAAAGGAACTGAGGGAGACACTCGGAGGGACTGTTTATCTACCGAGCTTTTAAGTTCTCAGATAACGCAGTCAATCCGGCCACAGGACACACATCTTTTTTCGGGATGGAGGAACACATCTCCTGCTAAGTACTTCAGCAAATACTTCAGCGGCCGATGCCGTAGGGCAATAACCGAGACTCGGACGCTCGTCGCGTAGCATCTGCCTTAACGTCCTGCATAATAATATCACACGTCAAGTGGCACCCGGTAACCAAACACACGCTGGCACGCTCTTCAAAAGCGTCGGCAGGATATCAAAAATTATGCCACCGCCGACATTCGGTTCGAGGTAATACGAGCCCTGTTAGTCACAGCGAACCTGTCAACATTGTTGGCGCTGGTTTCGCTTTCGTCAAACGGCGAGGGCACGAGGCGCCGCGGAAAAAGTGACTCCGTTAAGGTAAATTCATAGAAGCAGCGCTTGGGCTGGGGGTGCCAAAGACTTTGCGAAGCCAGAGAACGTGATTAAGGCTCGTTCTATGCCGTCTCCCACACGGAAAATCTAATGGTAATAGCATGCCCTCTGACGGACCTGTCAAGAGCACACTTCGTTGTTCTCACATCACCTCCAGCCAGCTGACATGTCCCGGGGACGGTACCGGATCACGTACACACTCCTAGACAGGTCCAAACAAAAACACTCACATCCTGCGTGCGAGCAACTTCGCCTTCGGTACCAAATTTGGCTGCAAATAAAGCAAACTTCAGACGAATATGGCTCGGATAACGCCTAACGCCTCCCGGTGATTAAAGCCCTTTTTCAACATTCTTCCACAGCTCCACAGGAAGCATTGGAAAACTTCAAAGCGGAAGCCACACGCCACTCTTCCCGGTAACCAGCTTCCACCAGCATCATCAGCCCCATTCCAGCGACTTGGGGGAGGAACGCAAAACAAAAGGGAAAGCTCCCGCATTTTCGGTGGAAAGTAGATGTTTCCCCAACGGATTGGTAATGTGGGTGAGTGTGTGTTCCCATTTCTAATTCCCATACTCCCTGCCTGAGGCACAATTTATTAGCACACATATCTGCATTTTGTACGCGTGTGGCCAATTGTCACAAGCAAATTCTCATGTGCTGAATACCTTCCTGGAACACGGCAGCCGGAAATCAATATGTGTTTCTGTCTTCCGAGAAACGTTTGTTTTGTGTGCTTGGAAGTGATCTTAATTCTGGTTGTTTTACTCATTAGCTTTGCTCATATCGTTGCTCGCCTTAATTCTCATGTGCTGAATACCTTCCTGGAACACGGCAGCCGGAAATCAATATGTGTTTCTGTCTTCCGAGAAACGTTTGTTTTGTGTGCTTGGAAGTGATCTTAATTCTGGTTGTTTTACTCATTAGCTTTGCTCATATCGTTGCTCGCCTTCTTCATACACACACATCTGGAGTAGTAAGCTGCCACAGTTCCGGATATCTTCAACAAAACCGCACAGATCCAAACAAACGCTAGATTTAAGCTCCAGCGAAAAGACAATGCAATGATGGGAGCTTTTCCAGCTTCAGTCCCACCCACCTAGTGTTGTTTTTTCCTCTCTCCTCTTTTTTTTTCTTCTCTGATCTGTGTACCAAGTACGAAACGACCACCTTCTCGTTAAGACGTGCTCGCGTTGGGTCACGCAAAAGCGTCGTCCAAGTTCCCACAGTTTCATTAGCATTAGCAACAAGCAGGCAGCAGGAAGAGCCAGCCAGCGTCAAGCGTTTATGCTCCACTGATCACCGGGCCGGGCTCGTTTCTTGTGTTGTGTTTCGGGCCTTACCCATGGTAACCCATGGTTCCAATGGCAGCCAACTGTCTCGATTGCACCTTGCAACACTCACGCTCTCACCACGTCCACTGGATTGGACCCCTGACATTAGTTTTTCCTGCCTGTGATGGCGTTTTTTTTTGTTTCTTCTGTTGTTTTCCACGACACCTTTTACTGCCACAGTTCAAATAATTAACTACTGGTCGTCGGTCGTCAGGCCCGGCGCTGGTCCACCCTCGATTCGGTTGCACCAACGGCACAGGAAGCAGCAGAAAGGTTCTGGTCACAGGACCTGCTCGCTTAACTGGTCCCGCGAGGTTACCCTCCGGAACACAGTTCCTGCTACAGTTTCTCGTCGGTGTAAACAGGTTGTAGCAACATACCGAACATAAAAACCCGAGGGTGAATAATGTGATGATCATAACTGTTCATTGCCCAACTGAGTGCTTTTTGATGGGGAGGGATTATCATACAAACTTTCGCTGTCACTTTTTTTTGGGAAGACCATCACCTTTGTTTCAAATGCTGTTTGCTGTAATCAAGTTCTATTCTTATGCAATGGGCAGGAAGTAGACTTTTTCTATTGAATTTTTCCATCAGAGTGGAACAATTGAGTGTAAGTGCTTCTACTATAGTGCTATAATTCCATTTTTATAGCGCAACAGTTGCTACTAGTATCTTTACGTAGTAGTTCTCCAAACCAACTAGAGATCAACGGATCAAAGGACTAATAGGGAGAATTTCATAGAGTACTATAATTATAGCACGTACTTACCTTGACAAGATGTATTGCTAATGTGCAGGAGTATCCATAAACTCAGTATAACAATACTATTCATATCTACCAACTATTCAAATTCAAATATTTAATCTATAACAAATAAATACATCTATGCGCGCGCGACTGCACCTTGCGCACACCACTATTGTTTCCGCTCACACACACACACACACACGCACTTGCACGCACACACGAATAGATTAGCGAGTAGAGTAGGTAGTATTATTGCTGTTGATGTTGCAGTTGTTGTACCAGTAGTAGTAGTGGATCGTAACGGTAGTAGTAGTAGTAGTTGCTGCTGCGCTCGTCGTGGTAATTGTAGCAGTAGTTTGTCATTCCTAAAAATAATCAGCCGAAAGCAGCAGTCGACCGACCGGCTGCAACGGGCAAGCCGGAGTGTGTCGCGGAGATATGTCAGAAAATAAATAAATTATCGCAAATCGGTACCTATAACGAGCACACACAGACTAATGGATGAATGGAGGAGGGTTGTTTTGATTTGGGGCCGTGGAAAGTAGAAAACCAATTTCAAGGATAATGTGCCAATGAAGAGGAATCAAGGTAGGGTAGGGGATGAGGGATGGCGGGGGGACATGACAAATCGAATGAAATAAATTCCGTTCCGAAAAGGATAATGTTCTGATGAATGCATTGCGATTGTGTTTCTCACGTCTTCTTCTCTCTCTCTCTCTCTCTCTCGCTCTCTACTATTCCGTTGCAGTGTGATTTTCCTTTCTCACTTCTCACTTCTGTACGCTTTTCTCACTGTGTGTCTCTCTCTCTCTCTTCCACTCTCCAAAACACGTCAAACTTTATGCGCTCGTTTGTGAACAAATTACAATTAAATGGTACGGTCACACACCAAAAAAGAAAAACAACCAAGTCCGAATCAAATACTCGGACACAATTTCATTTGCACACCTCTCTCTCTTTAACCGTGTGTCGGGAAAATCGGGAAAATTGTTCTCTCGCGCACTGTTGTTGGAAAATAACGACGTACCGCATACGACGGCTCTGGCACCCGAGTCACACTGGCTCCCAATTTTCACCCAATTTTCCCTAACGACACACACACACACACGGCTGACACACGTATATACACACACGGACACACACACGCATTCGAGGAAAACGGTTGGGAAACTCTGTGTTTTTTTTGCCCCTTTTTTCCGCACCGTTGAAGCTGGACGAGCTTCGGATTCGAACTATTCGTTTGGTAGCGCCAGATGTGTTCTAGCTTCATGGTCACTGGAAAATTGTTTTTCCACACTCTTTTTTTGCTGCCCCCCGTTGTATACACGATGACTTTCAAGGACTTAGCCGACCAGAGTCCACATCGCTTTTATCATCCTGACACCTGCCCGCAAAACAACAATCCACCTGTCAAAACCACAATGTTTTGCTTCGGCAGGATCGCCCCATAAGTCACCAAGAACGTTGCTCTCGACAACCACCAGACTACTCGATCAAGAATGTGACCACACTTCCGCTCATGTGCGCACGGTATCATATTTCCATTGGCCCACATCAGAGAACCGGGACCGGGGGACTCGTTTGGTTCTTGCGATGGGCGAAAGGCTCCAAGTACCAAAGGTTGGACCAACCACTTTTGCTGGACAGTTTCGCCGTTCAACGTTGGACGGGATCGGCGTTCGTTCGTGGTGTTCGTTCGCTGTTGAGTGCTGTGGCCGTGTGGACGGTTGTAAGGTTTCTCGACATACTGCTAGCAGGAGGCCACAAAACACCAGGAATTTCTTTGACCTTACACACACAGGTATACACTCACACACGTACACGATGCACCCACACACGCACGCCTCACTGATGAGCGTGAGAGAACGAGAGGATTTGGTTAGGATTATGATCTCACCATCTCACTCTCGGTGCATGTTTCGCTCAGTATGGAGTAGAATTAGACACTTGTTCTGGCCTAGTGCCTAGTGTTTTCGTCCCCCAATGCTTTTTCCTTCTTTGCCGAGAACATCGGTACTAATCGTGCGGACATTAGTGCGATCTAGTGTGGAGCAAGAGGACAATTTGTTGGCGGCGTGGAGACTTGTAAATGACATCAACTAATATGCTCCTTGTACGTCGTCGGGTGACAGGATTGAGCTAGTGCTGATGGTAGAGTGGACGAGTGTTAGTAGAGGACGTTGTTTTTCTTTCTCCGCGGCACTAGATGTCACGGTTTGACAACTTTATCTCCATCGTTTTGCTACATACTGCTTGACATTCTTGTCCCCATGTGTTTGTTGTCCTCCGTTTCGTTGTCGTTTTCTTTTATTATCTCCGACGGTATGTATGGTACACCTTCAAGCAGCGGTCACTGAACGGAACAAGAAATAGATCCGCCACGCAAGAACGCATTACGAGTTCCTCGTTAAGGCCAACAACCGAAATAGACGAAATCAAACGTTCCTCCAAATGTCATACGCGATCGACAAGGGTCGGAGGACCACGCACTAAATCCCCGAGCGTGACCCAAAGTTGACCGACCGGATGCTGGGCCCATAATCCTAGCGCCTGTCCGGTTAGTGGAATCGCAACATTCCCCCGTGGGTTCCAATCGAGGTTTCTTCTTTGTCATACTTCCCGCTTGCCATCCGCCAACATCTCCACCGTGCACACTCACGCACTCCACACGCGGTTATTCACCAGTTTGCGGGATTGTCTAAATATAACAGCGCACGCACTGTACCCCCAAAAAACCGTCCTTCACTCTCGGTCTGCAGGACCGTGTCCACCGGCTACCGATGCAGCATCGGGGTTAGCTCATCGCCCGTTTCCGTTTGTTTTTTGTCCACAGTCGCGCAAAAAGAAAATTTCTATTTATACTGTATGTCGCCAGCGGCTTGCCTCACCACGCTAAATCGGTTGATGAGTGTATTTTATTTCCCTCGCCTACTGTTACTGTTGGCTTTGATTCGCAAGCATAGATCGGATTTACACGCGGTGTTCGTGTGTGTGTGTGTGTGCGTGAGTGAGTGTTTGTTTTAAGGCATGTCCTGCTTCGATCTCGCAGTGTGCGCGCGTGAAGCTGATTGAATCTTTCCCGCGAGGAAATTGCACACCTTGAAGGCCACCCGAAAGTGGCACACTGGCACCAAATACCTTCACTCTTAATGGTAAGCCAGTATCCGACCAGCTAATTCCCCCTCCCATGCGTTTGCTGGAGAATAGAAATTCCTCACATCCGCTTCAATCTCGTCGAATTTCCTTTCTTTACCCTCCGCGCGGTAACGGATTTTCCGAAATGGAAATCACCTTTGCTGGCGCTTTCCTCCGGTACGTACGCAAAACCACTCATTCCAGAACCATTGCCAGCGGGCAAAGAAATGCGGCCAGACATCCATAGTGCTCCGGTCTGCCTCGATTCGCCAAACGAAGATTTTTTGGCCAAAGATTTCGCACAGGTAAAAAGAGATGGAAAACTCCAACGCGAAGAATCCCTCTGAAACTTGAGCGATGATGACGGTGGGGCTGGTGGTGGTGGTGGTGGTGGAGTTGGTGGTGTTGAGAATAAAATTCAGCATTCCCTCCAACTCACTAAACTCTGGCACTACCACTAAATACTTTCATTTCGCTTCATCGCGCTTTCACTCTCGCTCGCTCGCTCACTCGCTCTCTCGCGCTGTCGCTTGTCGGTGGGAAAAACGCGCTCATTTTCCTCACAATCGTGCTCACTCTCAGCGGCCACCCATACACTCACTCGGGGATCTGGTCTGGTCTGGTCGGGTTGTGTTTGTGTGCATGGGTTTGTATGTCCTGCCGCGCTATGGGAGTACGAATTGAGATAAAATCAATTTTCAGCTCCCTATCTCCAAGATCTCCATGCTCGGTATTGATTTTATGAGCATCAAAAATTCACACACGACCTCACTTTGTGCTGCCTTCGGTGTTCGGTGTACGGATCTCGCCCAATGTCCTGCCATTGGCAGGACCACACGTCCATTTTCACTGTTGTATAACGGATAATCGGCGTTATCATTATTTTAGGGGTTTCCCTCGAGGAAAACAGGATACACTCATTTGACGTTTCGTGCGTACAAATTTTCACAGTCTCGAGCAAGGAAGAAATACGTCACACATACACACACACATACACACACATACACACACGCAAGCTTTCTGATCAGAACAATCCTTTTCGTTCGCAAAAGGCTTTGTAGGTACGCCGTTTCACTTACTTTACGCACAGAACATTTTTCGAGTGCAAATAGATATCGGAAAACGGTTAAAATAACTTAGCACACACACACACACACCGCACGCACGTCGTTTCTTCGCTTATCCTGCACGTTACACCCCTTCACAACCCTTCACGGTGAGTCTGGCTTTCGGCAGACCCTCTCACAGTAATCCACCAGTAGCAGCAGCAGCAGCAGTGTTGGCCGTCGCCCGCTGCATGTATATTTTACTTTCGTTTTAATCGACTGTTGAAAATAAACTGAAAACGCACGCACTAAAGGTCGGGTTCGGTCCGTCTGTTTCGGATTCGGTTCTGTGACGGCTAGCGTACCGTGAACGTGAGAACGAGAGCGAGAGAGAGAGAGAACCGTGAGAATGGGGAACAAAACGGGGCAAGTTCGGAGAGTCAAAAGGGGAGAAATGGTCCAAGGAAAATGCGAATAAGATGGGGCGCGCGTGGAAAACCATGCTTCAATGAGCACACTGCATTTTCGCTCTTTTGTTTCTCGGTGAGGGTCGCTAGCGCACGGCACTATGGGCGAACGTGTTTGAAGAGGAGTAGTAGCATCGTAAAGCGAGTAAAGGAGCGAATCCATACTTTAGGAGGCTTGATTACCAAGTCTTTCGGATGGCAAAGATCTCTTCCATTACGATGTCCCTTGGACGACAAGAACTCTTAGACTACGGTGTCTCTTGTACGACAAGGCCTCTTCAGTTACCAGGTCCCTTGGTAAATGATGACAAAACTGAGGTGTGTAGGACGTCGAGACCTCTTCCATTATGAAGTCTCTGACACCAAGACCCCTTCTACTAAGAAACCTATTGGACGGCGAAGCATCATCCACAACGCAGTCTTTTAGACGAGGAGGCGTCTTCGAATACTAGGTCTTTCAGACGAAGAGAGCTGTTAGACGACGACACTTCTTCGACTTCAAGATCTATTGGTCCCCAGATCTATTGAACGATTTGGACCCTTAAGCAGCAAGACTCCTTCTACCAAGAGCATGACCGCAAAATAAACATAATTTGACCTATTATCCGTCACAACCCCTTACATCCCATAGTGAGCACGACGCTGAGACAGCGTGAGCGTGAGCGTGAGATCGTATCTCGCTCACATTATGCTCCCCTCATTTACAGGTGGCAGCGCGCGCAAGAACAGCCGAAACGTTGCTTTTATTTTGTCTCGTCGCTTGCTGTTGCTTCGCGTTGTTGTTTTTCGTATGCGCGTTTTTCCTTTCTGAAAATGCTGTCCCAATGCTCTTTTCCCTCTTATTTTAGTCTGCCCCGTCTGGTCCCTTTCAATCGCCCGCGCCCATTTCCCATCGCACGTCTCGCGCACGTCTCTGTCGGTCACCGGGGTTCATTGGCCGCAGCACGCCAAAAAGGACGCCGAAAGGACAACAAGCAGACCAGGGCAGGGCAGTGTGCCTCCAGGTTCAAACGCAACCGCTGACACGCTGATCGACTGACTGGACGACCGAATGGAGTGGGCGGCCAGGACATCGCCAGGACGAAGGTGATGAAAGGCGCCAATAAATAAAAATCCAACCTGGAATGTCAACGACTTTCGGCGAGCGTTGTGGGTGCATTGGGCGATGCTTTGCTTTAGCCAAACGTGCTAACGACCGTTGATTTGATTGTGAGCGCGACCGTGCTTAGAAAATGTTTACCATCTTACAGTAAACTCACGTTCCCGCCGATGCAAACACACAATGGAATGGATTTAATTCTTGCGGGCAATCATCATCCTGCTCGATTCGTGGACCAGAGCGCTCCTCATTAAGCATTATATTGGAAAGGAAGTATAAACAACAGAATTGCTACGGTTCGGTTCGCTTTATTACACATTTTCTTCGGGTACGATTATCGCGTGGGAAGATTCTGGAATCCTTCCAACCGTAACAGTGACCCGCTGACGTAAAAACAGTGACGGCTGGACATTTCATGGGCGAAAATGCCAAACATGGGGTGCGCGCGTAGGGGATAATGAAAAACACCAAAAGCACACACACACACACACACACCGAGCTCCACGAACGTCTTTGCGGGTACGAACGCGCGCCTTTTTCCGCCTGGATGAGCTCACGCTCGTCGCAGGTTTGGCGTCACTCTGCGTCGGGGTGTGGGGTGTTGAACGCCCCTACACCATTTCGGTTTGTTATCAATGAATGTTGCTCTCTTGATCGAGTTCAGCTTACAGCTTACGGCTGTCTTGGATTCATTGCGAAAACAACCAGCCGCAATTAGAATTCCGAAATTTTAATTACACCGTCTCGATTGCGTACTACGATTTACTTTCAATAAAAGGTCAAACCGTTTTCATACCGTTTGTAGTTTATTTTAATCGTAGAACAGCATGGCCTGGAAGAACAGGACGAAGCACACCCACTGGTAGTACTTGTGGTACTTCACCTCATCGTGCCCATCGACGTGGCTCGCTACTCCCGGCTGCACGATGTCCTTGCCGGCGATACCGGTCAGTCGGTTCGGGATGGTGAAAGTCGAGTAGATCCAGCAGTACGTGTCCATCACGTTCAGCGGAATCTCATCCACGATGCAGTCGATCGGATCACCGATGTACTGTCGCGAGGTGACTAGCAGCGAGAACGCAATCAGGATGATGACCGTCGCTTTGTAGTGCAGCCGGAAGATGTTGTTATCGATGCACACCTGGTCTAGCTTCAGCAGACCCTTCACGGATCCGAACACATCAAACATGATGCCGTCTGTTGGTGCAACACGCTTCTAGGGATTGATTACACGCTTCACACGCACACTTTCGGTTTTCTTATATACCACAAAAAGTACGCCAAAATCGGCGTAAACGACGCGACGCTTCTCCGTGGCCGCACAAACACACACACACACACACCGCACGCACGTCGTTTCTTCGCTTATCCTGCACGTTACACCCCTTCACAACCCTTCACGGTGAGTCTGGCTTTCGGCAGACCCTCTCACAGTAATCCACCAGTAGCAGCAGCAGCAGCAGTGTTGGCCGTCGCCCGCTGCATGTATATTTTACTTTCGTTTTAATCGACTGTTGAAAATAAACTGAAAACGCACGCACTAAAGGTCGGGTTCGGTCCGTCTGTTTCGGATTCGGTTCTGTGACGGCTAGCGTACCGTGAACGTGAGAACGAGAGCGAGAGAGAGAGAGAACCGTGAGAATGGGGAACAAAACGGGGCAAGTTCGGAGAGTCAAAAGGGGAGAAATGGTCCAAGGAAAATGCGAATAAGATGGGGCGCGCGTGGAAAACCATGCTTCAATGAGCACACTGCATTTTCGCTCTTTTGTTTCTCGGTGAGGGTCGCTAGCGCACGGCACTATGGGCGAACGTGTTTGAAGAGGAGTAGTAGCATCGTAAAGCGAGTAAAGGAGCGAATCCATACTTTAGGAGGCTTGATTACCAAGTCTTTCGGATGGCAAAGATCTCTTCCATTACGATGTCCCTTGGACGACAAGAACTCTTAGACTACGGTGTCTCTTGTACGACAAGGCCTCTTCAGTTACCAGGTCCCTTGGTAAATGATGACAAAACTGAGGTGTGTAGGACGTCGAGACCTCTTCCATTATGAAGTCTCTGACACCAAGACCCCTTCTACTAAGAAACCTATTGGACGGCGAGGCATCATCCACAACGCAGTCTTTTAGACGAGGAGGCGTCTTCGAATACTAGGTCTTTCAGACGAATAGAGCTGTTAGACGACGACACTCCTTCGACTTCAAGATCTATTGGTCCCCAGATCTATTGAACGATTTGGACCCTTAGGCAGCAAGATTCCTTCTACCAAGAGCATAATATTAAAAGTCCAGATAATCAAAAGTTTGAAACATGAATATTAGTCACTAAAGAAATGATCGCAAAATAAACATAATTTGACCTATTATCCGTCACAACCCCTTACATCCCATAGTGAGCACGACGCTGAGACAGCGTGAGCGTGAGCGTGAGATCGTATCTCGCTCACATTATGCTCCCCTCATTTACAGGTGGCAGCGCGCGCAAGAACAGCCGAAACGTTGCTTTTATTTTGTCTCGTCGCTTGCTGTTGCTTCGCGTTGTTGTTTTTCGTATGCGCGTTTTTCCTTTCTGAAAATGCTGTCCCAATGCTCTTTTCCCTCTTATTTTAGTCTGCCCCGTCTGGTCCCTTTCAATCGCCCGCGCCCATTTCCCATCGCACGTCTCGCGCACGTCTCTGTCGGTCACCGGGGTTCATTGGCCGCAGCACGCCAAAAAGGACGCCGAAAGGACAACAAGCAGACCAGGGCAGGGCAGTGTGCCTCCAGGTTCAAACGCAACCGCTGACACGCTGATCGACTGACTGGACGACCGAATGGAGTGGGCGGCCAGGACATCGCCAGGACGAAGGTGATGAAAGGCGCCAATAAATAAAAATCCAACCTGGAATGTCAACGACTTTCGGCGAGCGTTGTGGGTGCATTGGGCGATGCTTTGCTTTAGCCAAACGTGCTAACGACCGTTGATTTGATTGTGAGCGCGACCGTGCTTAGAAAATGTTTACCATCTTACAGTAAACTCACGTTCCCGCCGATGCAAACACACAATGGAATGGATTTAATTCTTGCGGGCAATCATCATCCTGCTCGATTCGTGGACCAGAGCGCTCCTCATTAAGCATTATATTGGAAAGGAAGTATAAACAACAGAATTGCTACGGTTCGGTTCGCTTTATTACACATTTTCTTCGGGTACGATTATCGCGTGGGAAGATTCTGGAATCCTTCCAACCGTAACAGTGACCCGCTGACGTAAAAACAGTGACGGCTGGACATTTCATGGACGAAAATGCCAAACATGGGGTGCGCGCGTAGGGGATAATGAAAAACACCAAAAGCACACACACACACACACACACCGAGCTCCACGAACGTCTTTGCGGGTACGAACGCGCGCCTTTTTCCGCCTGGATGAGCTCACGCTCGTCGCAGGTTTGGCGTCACTCTGCGTCGGGGTGTGGGGTGTTGAACGCCCCTACACCATTTCGGTTTGTTATCAATGAATGTTGCTCTCTTGATCGAGTTCAGCTTACAGCTTACGGCTGTCTTGGATTCATTGCGAAAACAACCAGCCGCAATTAGAATTCCGAAATTTTAATTACACCGTCTCGATTGCGTACTACGATTTACTTTCAATAAAAGGTCAACCCGTTTTCATACCGTTTGTAGTTTATTTTAATAGATTTGAATGATACTTTTTATTTTCGTTTCTGTCAAGTACGACCATTCATCGATTAGTTGAATAATTATTTACTGAAATCAGCACATTGGTCAGATAGTTAAGGTGACCCGGTGGTAGATCTAAAAGCCTAGATCTAGACTTTTCTCCAATACCTTGTTATCGTATTTCCAGCAGAGGATTAACTAAATAAAGGAAGTAATAAATAGAAGACGAATTATCCTCTACTTTACAAACTAAAACTACATTTCAACGTAATAAAATAGTATTATCTCAAGACGTTGCAGAGCTTTGAATAATTCTACATTTATAATACTCGTTTTGTCCCTTTATTCAAACACTACATTACAATATATCTAAAACGATATTAAACTTATTTCCTGCAGTGTAACAGCGTTACATCTACAACAGTACAGCGTTACTCTCGAACCGTTTCATGTAATGCTCTGTCAAACGGTTTGTGTCTTAGGAAGGCCAATAGATGGCGCTAAAGTAGCTCATATTTCATCTCGTGTGTAGTCACGGTGTTACTTTTACGAAATTTGAATCAAAATGCAACAAATTTATGAATTTTCAATTTCTGTGAGTAAAACAAACATTAACATAGTTTCAGGGTTATGAAAACAAGTTACCTAATAGAGAATAAAATACGTGTAAAGTCATTTCTATTTAAAAATCCAACGAAAGCACAACGGAACAAAAAAATAATAATTTGCGTAACGGTTCAGC